>QRFJ01001541.1:257464-284799 GCA_006176705.1 Cocos nucifera | reverse complement strand
TAGATATTATGTGGCCCTAGAAGCCAGATTGGCTGGACAACTTATAATACACTCTAGGGAAAAATTATAATTTTTGACTAAATTCAATAATGGGTTTATTTTTCTATTCATAGTTATGTGTATAGTGTCTTGTGATACATCCTTTTGAGCTTAAATGGTTAATGATAATTCATATTTTCAAGAGTTGAAAATTTAAGACATTGAATAATCATTATTATTACTCATAAATGCTCACTGGACCATAGGGATAACATCACGAGAATGGTATGTGATTGATCCGAAAGGTTTGGTCTTCAATCGCTTCTTTTTTATAGTAAGATGTGAGTTCTTGAGTCTACGTGTGTGGTAAGGTACACCGGAGTGAGGAGTATAGGTCTTGTTTAGAGATAATGAGGGACTGAGCGTCGGTTGCCCATCTTTGAGTATGTATGTGTGACTTAGTTCATTATCTTTGGATTCATCTTCTCGTAAGTGACTGAACTCGGGGATGCTGCGAATGTTGTTGTCTTTTTTTTGACCTTGAGATATCATCGGTCAGTTTCACCTGGAGGGCGTGTACAGTTTGACTACACCATTACATCGAGTCTCCTAGCCTCATATGGAACCCTGAGGTGTTATGTTGGCTAATGAATTGTCATTGTAGAAACTGATTGCATCAAGATTGGAATCTATCTACCTCGGTGGTATGAGGAAGTAGCCTTATGATTGTCAGTGAAAGAGATCAAGGTCATGAAATACTCATGGCCATGAATAGAGTGAAATTATAGAAGTATAGGAGTTTCTATTTTAGATTTTCACAGTTGGATGAATTTCGATGATTACGATGCATGATGAAACTTATTTTGGGGTTGAGAGTTATCATAAAACCGCCATCCATGTACTGTCCAAGTGAATTAGAGCTGAGTTCTTCTATGATCGGCACAGTGAGAACTGAATCACCCACAGGTAGCTGCACCAAAGAGGTTCGCAATTCAACTCTGAATGAGGTTGCCACCATATACTCTAGGTGTTCACTGGTGGGATATTTGGGAGGCAAGTTAAAAGTTGCATTTTAGATTGATCGATCATTTTCAGACTGTATGACACGACATAGAAGAGATTCTTGTACCAAAATCGAAAGGAGTTTCGATGATGATGTGATTATCAGAATATCATACAATCATTACCATACAGAACTGAAGCTAAATATGGACCCACAAAACAAGGGTTTGAATACTGGAATCATCATTGAACATGGATCTAGTATACAATGGATCTGAAATGAGACTTCAATTAGGTTCAAAGGGATATCATGCTAGCATCTCGATTGGAACCTACGTTCTTCTTTTGCTGAACATCATAATAAAGTATAAGTTGTTGATTCTGAGCGCAAAGAGAGTTAATTGACCTCAAACAGAGGCCTTCATATGGTTCTGAAAGGGAGGTGTCCAAGCTTCAGAAAAAGAGTTTAGTACTCTATTTGTAAGACACTATCTGCCATTTTTGGAGTCACCTTCCCACTTTCTTATTCTTTATGACTTTTGGTCAAAAGTCTACTTTGACTGAGTCAACGTTGACATACTCTTTGACTTTTGACCACATGTCATCACCTATTGAGAGGAGCTGAGCTAGGGGACCTGTTCCCCTGCCAGACTGGCAAAGGAGAAGGGCACACGCACCCTAGCATCGTGCCCAATGTTAGATGGCCCATAGGAGTCCTTGTTGGCACAAGGGACTATAACCATCTCCTTTTTGTGATTCCATTAGATAGTTCTATATACTAAAGAACCAACTTTGAACTGGTTCCTTAAGGCGACCTATCTAAGGAGAGAATCCAAGGGGACTCTATATCCCACCAAATCAAGATATTAGATCATGATTATTCACCAAAGGAGTTGTGATTAGGTTTGGAACGAACGAAGAGGAGTTGGATCACAGCTATTAATAAATATAAGACCCTGCGCCCAACTTCAGATTTTCAGCAAGCAATATCAATTGAGAAACCCCACACCAATCGAGGCCTATCATCCCTCACTTCTCCACACCCATGAGTCTCTTCTCCCCTTGCTCTCCACGTCCATAAAGGAGTATTTGGACCCTGGTTTGGTGCGATTTAAGATCAAGAAAGGCGATTCAAAAACAAAGGCTGCCGCTCTGCAAAGGAACGACTGCTTGTTTCAACAATAGTTTCTGAAGATCCATCTCTAAAGCATAGCAAGACCTTCCCATCCAATATTCATTTTTGGAGCTTGTGATAGAGAAAGAATAGGAATTCTCCAGATCCAACCAAAGTGGATCATCGTGTAGAGGGCCATGGCGTTTGCGTGGCTAAGATCCAGAAACCTTCCGCCTGCTAACAGGAATCATCAACAGAGGTATTAATGGATTAACCCAAGATCCAGATTAAATTGAAATTTGATTTTAATTTATCTTTTTATTTATTTTATTAAAATAATAAGAATCAGATCTAAAATATATCAAGAACTGTGACTGCTGAAGGATCCAAGAGAAAAATAAATTATTTGAAATATATCTCTTGAATCTGATCAGATCTGAAACAACCTGGACCGAGAAATCAAGATTTTCCTCAAACTGGTATCAGAGCCTGTTCTAAAATTGTTTAAGATGGATTTTAAATTTATTTTTAATTAGAAAATTAATTAATTTTAGATGTCACATGAGAATGGATCAGATCTAATCGAAGATGAAAAAAATTCAAAATTAAATAATTTGGATCTTAGTATGATTAGAAAGATATCATGACTAGTTCTATGAAATAAATATTCTAAGCAATAATCATTTGCATATCTTTTTGTTTATCACGATTATTCATTGCTTTTAGATCTTTTTAATTTACGTATTTTATTTGATATTATAAGTGTTATACATTACAACATTCCTGAATACATCAGCAAATAAAAATTACAACTTTTTTTTGTAAACAAAATCACTATGAAGATCAAAAAAATGCATTGAATGCATAGTCTGTACTAGTTTAGAATTAGTTCTACAAATTGTCTTAGATTAGAATTTAATTTTGATTAGATCATAAAATCTTAATTTTATTTAAGAGTTATCTATGAGAATATATCTTAAAATCTGAAAAATAGCATCGATTGGATACATGAGAATGTGATTGCAAAATATGGCCATTGATAAATCTACTTTAATATGCAGCATATATGAACATATAGATCATGATATTATTTATGTAGTATCTGACAATGTTCCTGATTAAAGCGCCGTATCCTCTATAGCCAATCCGAATCATAAGAACGAAGAGAACCGGGTTTAAAGAGCCCTCTTTTTCATTCGAATGCGGGTGTTCTTTTGATGTTGTCAACCGGGTAGCTGCGTGCTTCAGTCCTTACATCACAAACCAAAAACTTATCTTTCATGGCAAAAAACCCTTATAGATCCTGAAACACCAGGATTTAAATGTGTCAGATTATTTGGCCTATTATGATCCTACTTAATATTAAGATTAAGTCATTATGGAATATTAATTCATGCGTCATAAAATTGAACATTTATGATCAATAAGGACATATTATCATAATACTTGGGTTCGGGCGAGCTTGGGTAGCTCAATTAGGTCTAAGCGTTGATCAAAACCGAATCAAGAGTTGGTTAGATGGAAATCAACAATGGCTAAATTACCAGCCTCATTATAGATTAAGTCTAGGGTCAAGATCGAGTCCACGATCAGCAAGAACCTAAATTAGGCTCAAGGTTAGAGTTCTGGAAATTGTAGGCTTAACCCAATTTGATTTCTGATCTTCATACAAGATTTGTGTCTAAGGTAAGTTTTGGCACCGAACGGACCGACTAGTTTTAAATTGGAAGCTACTCGATCTGAATGCGTTCTTGTACGAGTTAATGGCATTAATTCCCTTTCCACCGAATCTCAACTTACCTGGACGCATATCTGTTGACACAGTTTCTGATCTGGAGGTGTCAATAAATCTAAGCAAACCCATGCCACTAGGTTAGTCATAATTGTTATGACTAGCATAAGTCTAAGTTTAATGAAAGACTGATATCAATTTCCTAAGAAAAAGATTAAGTTTGAGGTCTTCCACATTGTAGATTGTGCGGGCCCTTCTCGGGGTTGATTTGTTCTCGCTGATAAGGTGGCTCAGTTGCACCTGGGAACCGACGCAACCCATGATACTATTAAGCATTGGATGCTATGGTGCTTGTGAGGATGAGTGATGGGCTCAATATTCCGAATACGGTGAGAGAACTCAATTAGGAATCCCAGTCTATTGCAAATGGGTGGGTCTCTGAACTTAACTAAGGAGTGGTCAATATTTTTGGATACGTGTGAGATTCATGAATTAGAGATCAAGAGTCGGGTGCATCATGATTAGGAATCATTGACAAGAGTTGTTCACTCATATGGCTAACCCATCACCAAAATAACTGATTAGGTGAGGTTGATGAGTAAGTTGGTGAGACCAGCCACCACACCCATCTAGAAATCACATATAAATCGATGGAGATGTTTTCGCTCTCTTACAGAGGGGTGTAGGGATTCCGAGAAATAATAGTGAAGCTAATTTTGTTTTAAAAATATAAAATCCCCTAAAACAAAATTTTGGCAAGTCTCAAATTATAGTATCTAACTAGAATCTTTGATCTCTACAGAATACTGTTGACGTCAAACCCATTGGCTAGTATCCTGGACACACATAGACGACTGGACCCAATTTATACTATTCTTTCAATCACATCTATGTTAATTATGCCTATAATTTATCTATTAGATTAATGGGTATGATAATATATATTCTCAAGAGTTAAGAATTTGAGACAGCTATCATAATTAATTTATAAATCGCTTCCAATCATAGAATCATCATGAGGATGATGATCAATTTGAAAGATTAGTATACGATCATTTTTTTAGGATAGATGAGTCTTGAATCTATGGTGTGCAGACAATGAAGTGAAAGTATAGGTGCTTATTGAGAATAAGGATATTGAGCATGATCAATTTCAAGCAGTCATAAGCAAGTTTACTTTCTCATCAATGACTTGCTCATTATTGCAGTAGTGTATTTGGTTCTCTAATCTAAGATGCATCAGTAGTTCACCTTGAGGATGTTATAGTTTGACTACACCATAACTCGATCTCCTAGCTATTTAAAATTCTGAGGTGTATGTTGGATATAGAATGTTCATTATAGGAATTGGAGTGCACTAAGATGAAATCTATCAATCTCAGTAGAGGAGGAGTAGTCCTATGGTGATCATGAGATTAAGTCCTAAAGCCCATGGTCATGGTAGTGTAAAATAATAGAAAGAAGTTTCTATTAGAATGTTATATTGGACTTGAATCGATTGATTTTATCATGTGATAGATATGAGGTTTGATGAGTTAATCTTAACCTCGATCCTATCAAAATTTATGATAGAAGAATCAAATCACATAATAACTACACCAAAAGGTTCTTTTTCAATTCAGATGGATTGCCACCACATACTACTAGGTATCACTGATGGATTGTAGGATCAATTAGAATTATCTCGATAATTAATAATTCTAATTGGATGAATCAGAAAGAGTTCTGATCATCAAAAGAGATTTCAATGATGTCAATGATGGAGATCATGATATATCCCATTATTATATAGAATTAAACCTATGGGATCACAAAAATAAGGGTTTGGATTTAGATATTTTCAATTAGACTCATACCATCCAATTAATTTAGATTTGATCCAGTTAGATTCAAGAAAATCATGTTAGCACACGATTGAACCTAAGTTTCTCCTACATTGGATTTTCTATTGGTTTGGACTGAGTTAAATAGGATTTGGCTTATTTGAAAACCCTGATTTGGGCTTCTCCTAATTAGATTAGGACCTTATCCTAATGTTTTAAGAAGATAAGGATGAGAGGTGCCAAGTGTTGGCGCCCCCTATTTGACTGGATCTTCATGCACAAAGGAAGAGGGGCACACACCCCATAGAATTTCTCTAGGGGCGTGTGCCCTCAGATACCTAAGAGAGAAGGGGCGCATGTGCCCTCCCTTCCTTCCTGGCATGCTCCCCTTGGAGATAGGGATGATGAGTTTAAATCTAACAAGAGTTGTTGAGATTTAAACAAGTTTGAATAAGTAAAAACATTTCAAATAAGAGGGAGATTATCTGGGGCACCAATCACTTTATCTGGATGAGGTGGTGCATGCCAGATGGGTATTTTATGCAACAAAATGCTAGGAGAAAAGGAGAGGGGTGCCACTTCTCATGAAGGAGTCCTTCTACTTTAAGTTTTTGACTCGATCAAAAGTTTAAAGTTCTAGGACTCCAGGTCCCCTACTTCTATAAATAGGGGACTAGACTAAACAATTTAGCATTCCAATCTGCCAAGTGCGAAGCCCTGCTCCTCCCTCTCCATGCCTCCTCCCTTCTCCTAGATCATCTCTCTCTCTCTCTCTCTCTCTCTCTCTCTCTCTCTCTCTCTCTCTCTCTCTCTCCCTCTCTCTTCCATGCCCAAATATTGGGCTGATCAAGCTTCGAAGGTTGAAGTGCTGTCCACATAAGAAGAAAGAGATCTGATCATGAGTCAATTGAAGTGCTGTCGACATTTCGATTAGAGGCAGAAGTTGGAGATCTAGATTTGATTTGCTGAAATTAGATTAAGCAAGGAGAAGACATCCAGATCTGAACCGAGTGGATATCGATAGAGGCTGTGCATGTGCACGGCTTGAAGGTGAACCTTATATTTAGATCATCAGAGCGGCAGATCATCTACCTATGCAAGGTGGTATAATCACTATCCTATGTATGCCTTTATTTCTATTTTTATATAATCAAATATGTGAATCCTTGGCTGGATTGGATTTCAAAAAATATTTTAAATTTCACCGCATCTAATCCAATCTGATCTGGCCCAGTAGAAAAGTTCCTTTAGATGGTACATATAGCTTAGTTGCCGTTAAGAAGCCTTAGCAAAGGATTAATAAAAATAGCATGCTTGTGATCTTCCACTAGACCTGGACATAAATCACATAGTAAGCCTATGCATCAATAATGCCATAATGCACAAGAAATGCTATATATGGCAACCTCTCCCACCCCAGCCGCCAGCCAAAATTTTTATCCTTGGTGGGACCTGCAATTTCCAGATCCATCCAAGATTACATTCCTTGCCATATAATCGTTGTTGTGGACATAATTTGGACATATTCCATAATGCTACATGAGGGAGCTTTGTATTTGCTCAAATAAAAATCAAATCTAGATTACAATATCAATAGAAAACAAATGCAACAAATGATGTTCCTACTGTGTTCTATGATTAGTGATAAATTATGTGAACTGCATATCAAGATATTGAGCCTCCATATTCATAAAGGTTGGCCATGCTGATGAAGGGAGATTTGAAATCCAAGGATCAGTGTAAACATTAATTGATTCCCCAATACCAATTAGCCATTGAAATTGAAACTACACATGATTTCCTACAAAATTTGCCCCAAATATCTAGACAATACCTAGATTTCATATAATTTAGGGAATTTTGAGTCCTAGTCCAAAATTTGATCAGACTTTAGCTTTTAAGGCATGTTGACCCAAACTATAATTTTCGGTCCATTGTTTAAGTTTTAACCCTAACAAGATGAAAATACCCTCAATTCAAATACCATATGCTTCTTGAAATAAAATTTCCTATCTTCCTACCTTTCTTCTCCCCTTCGGGTACCTCTGATGACCTTCGACGGACCAATTTTAGTGCGATTTGCCTCATGCCACTAGCGGCGATATCTGCGATACTACTTCTTTGGCAAAATCTTCAACAGCAACGATGAGGATGGAGGTGGCAAATGCGGATAGAGGTAATTTTTATCATCTCTTTGTTTTGTTTCTCGAAATTTTCTTTTTTATCAATGATGGTGTGTCTTTGAGTGGATTTGCCTCTCTCTCTTCTTGCAGTTGTTAGACAGAGAAGTTAAAAAACTACTCAATCGTTTGTTAGGATTGCTCTCAGATAGCCGCTAAAGTAGCAGTGGATGTTGCATTCCCTCTCTATCCAAAAATCTCTATTCAGTCTCCTCTCGAAGCACCGAGACTCTAAAAAGAATCAATTAAGAGGTAGATTTTTTTTTTTTATTTCTACGTTATATTTCATATTCATGATCTTTTTTTTTATTTTGGCTTTGACTGATTTTGATTTCTCAATCAAGAAAGCATGTTATCCCTAAAAACATCCAATTTATGATGCATGTTTTCTTAAATTTAAGGCATTCAAAGAATTGGGAGAAAATGCAAAGGTAATTATAGTCTATTGCATTTCTTTTATTGGTAAACTTTAAAATTTTAGATAAAAACTAATACAGTTGAATTAGAATAATGACAAAAAATTATACATTGAACTTCATAATTGCAAATTTAAAGTATTTTATTAACTTGAGTTAAACTATTAACACTATAGAATAATGCATTTTAATTAGCAGAAGCTTTGCTATCATAATTTTCCTTTTAGATTTTTGAAGTTAAATTTGATTGATATTTGTTTACAATATCATGATGATGTTTTTGATATGTATCATTTGAATTTGATTTGCGATACAGTGTTAAGATGGCTAGTTCAAGGAGAGGCAAAGAATTGTGTGTTGGCCCAATTAATACGATGAATGAAAAATGCTATTTTAGTCATTATATTGAGGTTATGGACATACCTATAGAGTTCATATCCGAATAGCATAAGATAAAGGTGGTTGTGACTCCATTTGCCCATTTGCTTTGATCTCCATATATCAAGCAAAGTAGGCCATTATTGGATGCATTGTTGTTCTTTTAGGATGATGAGAAGGGGGGCTTTAGGTTGGATAGTACTATGGTTCCTTTTGTAGGGACTGACATTGCCCTCATCCTTGGTTTGAGAGCTACGGATGATGAGGTTGAATTATATAGGAAGAGGAAGATTCAGTCAAACCTCATCATCCGATTTTTTAGTGGTGACTATAAAAAGACTACTAGGAATTTAGTTAAAAATAGATTTATGTCTCTTGTTGGAAAGTCAGGTTTGTAGGATGTAGAAGACTTTACTAAGTATTGGGTTCTTTTTCTTTTTGTAACTATTCTTTTTTCAACTGTATGATACCATGTTCCAAAGGGATTATGTCAATATCTTAATGATTTGGATCGTCTAGGTTCATATAGTTGGAGTCTGACGATTTTTTCTTTTCTTCGACAGCAGATCCCTAGCCTAGTAGAGAGTGTGCACATGAGGAACACGACTGGAAGAGGCTCTATTGGGTGTATGGATGGATGTACGGTGGCTCTGATGGTAAGTCTATCTGTATTTACTTTTAATTCAATTATTTGATAGTCAGTCTATTATGGTATCACTCACTTTAACATGGTACATAATTAGTCTAGTATGGTTCATAGTTGATATAGAATAGCACATAGTTAATTTATTATGATACATAGTTATTGTATATTAGTATAAAGTTAATGTATATTGGTACATAGTTAATCTATTATGGTATATGATACATAGTTATTGTATATTAGTATAAAGTTAATGTATATTGGTACATAGTTAATCTATTATGGTATATAGTTGATCTATGTTGGTAAATAATTAATTCATACTGGTACATAATTAATGTATTATGGTATATAATTAATCTATATTTATACACAGTTAATTTATATTGGTACACAGTTAGTTTTTTATGATACATAATTAATTTACCATAGTGCACAATTAATCTATACTAGGTTACAGTTAATTTACTATAATATACAATTAATCTATATTGGAGCATAGTTAATTTATTATGATACACAGTTAATTTATTATGGCATATAGTTAATTTTTCTTGGTACATAGTTAATTTATTATGGTATATAGTTAATATATACTGGATTACAATTAATTTACTATAGTACATAGTTAATCTATAATAGGTACATAGTTAATTTATTATGAGATACAGTTAATTTATTATTGATATATAGTTAATTTATTATGTTACACAGTTAATCTTTACTGGGTCATAGTTAATTTACTATAGTATATAATTAATTTATTATAATATATAGTTAATCTATCATGATACACAATAAATCTATATTGTTTTGGCATGATACATAGTTAGATTTCTCTAAAATATGATGCTTACATTGCTTTTTTGGTGCAGGCGTGGACTGCTGAGCATGCCAACAATCTACTTAGAAAGCACAAACCATCATTTATTTATTTCCATCACTTGCGTTGGAACAACTCCCCATTCCCTCGCAAGGTGGAGGTGATCATTGAAGCTATTAAGAAATTAAAAAAGTTTGAGGTATTAGCTTTTGTATCTAACATAATACAAATTTCAGTTGAAACATAATTAATCTTTTTAGAGATCTTTGCTATTTCATGACAGGTGATCCAGAGGATTGAGCCTAAGGAGGATGAGGTGCACCTCTTATCATAAAGGCCATAAGGGGTAGTTTCAATAAAGGAATAGACACGTATAAAATCTATTTTTTTTAAATTTTTGTTACTCCATATTAGTTGTCTAATTCACATATTATTTTCTATTTGGCACACACATGCTATGTGCCGGCACACAGTAAAGTTTATCTTGCATATACTTATAATGCATTCATAGACATTTGAGATTTTACTACATTCTTTTTAATTTGCTGTTGTATGTCATTATCTTCATGTGGCATACATTTTTTTTTATTTGGCACATAGTCCATCTTACACACACTTATACCATCTCCAATATTTTTATGGTTTTTCAAGATTCATCATCTAGCCAATCCAAACAAGATCCAATTAATGCTTTGGAGATGCGGATAGCAGCAGTTGAGAGGTCCTTAATTAGTCACGGCTTTCACTTAGAGGATCCTCAACTAATTGAGAATACCGTATTGAAGGATGCATGGATTGTTGCCTTCGATCAGAGGCTTTCATGCATCGAGAAGATTCTCTATGATTAGGGCTTAATGCCAGTAGATGAGATTGCAGGCATGACTACAGATCCAGATAAGGTGAGTACAATGCTTTAGTTAAAATATTCCTGTATGAAAATGATGTTATTCCTCACCTAATTAATCTTTATTATTAGGTGAGGGCAGATCATTATTTTATATGTGAAGAAATCCATCCGGCTATAGTAGACACTACTATAGCTCATAGTAGTGAAGTGATGGAGGTAATTTTCAGAAAAAAAGTACTAAAAGTTATAATTTTTTTTAATATGAATGCTTACTAACTAATAATAAATAATATACATCTTTTCAGGTTAGTTTCGTGGCTAGAGTGGAGTGTAAGAAAGAAGATGCTGCAGCAAAACTAGTGTCCTCATTATGCAGGCAAGTAAAATTAGAAGGTCGGGAGAGAGCCCACGAAGAATGGAAGGACCACATCATACCTTCTTAAGA
Source organism: Cocos nucifera (assembly GCA_006176705.1). NCBI lineage: Eukaryota > Viridiplantae > Streptophyta > Magnoliopsida > Arecales > Arecaceae > Cocos > Cocos nucifera. Next base: position 273,417 of record QRFJ01001541.1, on the reverse strand, counting down.
CCTACAAACATGCAAGAAAGAAATAACAAGAAGAAAATATAGGTGAAGGAAGCATGGCCTTATCCACTAGCGAGAGTGATATAGATCCTCATTAGTTTTCAATTTTGGAGCCTATCACTACCGCACTGTGGAGCTAAGTCAATCAATTAAGGAACAAAGAGACCCTCTTCCACCTAGTGAGATTTAGGAATTTTTTGATGTATCAATTAATAAATTCTTGGGTCAACTAACTATGTTTGTGTTGTATGCTTGTATGACATATAATAAACATTCAATACTGTTGGTGCGAAAATCCATGAGGATGCCGGAGGTGGTTGGAGTCGAGAAGACAAGGCCGCTGATGGGACCTATAAAATAAAGTCTAAATTATAGGTGGATGGCTCTAGCAGGATCTTTTGATGCTCAAGTTAATTCTGCAGCCAACTGAAATGGAGTGCTCAAGAAATAAAGAAGCAGAGTGATAGGAAGGAGAAAAGAGCTTCGAAAGAAACATATATGGAGTATCCCTTTTATAGATGGAGCTTGTAACAAACTGATGGTAACAACCATAACCATCTGGTAGTGGGCCACTCGAGGCCACATGAAGTTTGTTACAGAGGGTGGTGTCCATTATCGTGACGTGCTAGTCTGTTGAGACTTAATAGCCAAGGTTCGGATGGAATAGACATAGGTAGTAAAGGACATCAAATCATGATAACTTCAGAGGAGTTCGGACTTCTCTAAGATCGTCCGTGTGTAGGTTGGTTCGTATTTAGTTAGGAGTTGAATTCATGTGAAAGATGAGATCCTTCTAGGCGACTGGAATGAGTTCATCTAGAAGGAGTATGACTGGAGGAGCTCGTCCGGAAAGAGTGCGACTGAAGGAGCTCGTCTAAAAGGAGTGCAACTAGAGGAGCTCATCTGGAAGGAGTGCGATTGGGGCTTAAGCTTGTCATTCATTTCAAGTCAAAAGGAAATATTAGTATAATAGTAATTCTCTTTTGCTGCTCAAGATTGTACTGCCGAACTTCTATGTACTTTCGAGAAGTTCTGCAGTGTGGATTTATCGTTGAGGAGATTGATGAGTTCCAATAGTAGGAAGGTCGATGATCAAGAACTTTGGCCAAGGACTTCGACAGGGATCCTTTTATCCCCAACACTTATTCTCCTACTCACGAGTTTGAATTTCGAATGAAGAAAGTATAGAGAAGTTGCCGCAGATGAAGTTTTTTGGCAGCCTCTTGCTCTAGGAGAATAAAATTTTTTGTCTTTTTCAAATTGGCACTGGGGTTTACTATTGAGAAGCTAAATTCTCTTGAAAACCCATCTATTATAGAGCTCGAAGTATGGCATAATTATTGCTCTATCAGGTAGCGGGTGTGAGTGGGACGCGTGGTGGGTCAGGGCTAGCCAAAGAAGTCCAACGATCATAACCTCCTCTGGTTCTATTCTCCTATTTAATTTCCTCCTTCTATGGCCTCTCACCTTCATTCGTGCACTCCTTCCTCTCTTCTCCCGTATTCCATCATCCCTGAGCACTTCATCATTGTTGGTCCTACTCTCTTGGAAAAATCCGATTGTTGGTGCTCCTCTTGACCATTCTCCATCTCTCTCGATCCTTTTCCTAGGTTTTTGATCAACCTAGGTTAGTCCTCCATCCCTATCCTCTTGAATTTTGGGCTTTTTCATATATTTTTTCTCTATGAACCTCCTCAGGCTCTTCTAGGTGGGTTTTACCATGTTTCTTCTCTAGATTTTCTCTGTCCCTTTTCCTCTAGGTTTTTTGAAGATTTTATTAGATTTAGTTTGATCTAGATATCATCTGAGGTTTCTTGATTTAGTGTTTCTAGGAGTTCGACTGACCCAAACTTTCAAAATTTTGAGACCAAAATGGAACTTGAACCTACAACACCTTGACCAAATTTAATATTGAGAACTGTCCCTTGCTCCTTGACTGTTAAAGACCTATCATTAATTAGGATCCAGCATGGGGTGCCTGCTGAATATGAGTTGAAACTTCCTGGGTCGCATGGCCGAGCTTGCACCCCTCCTTCAGGTCAGTTATGCTTATATGTGGAGGCCTTCCATGCCAGATTAAGGCTTCCTATCCCCACATTTGTTGTAGCTCTATTTTATTTTCTAGATATCTCTTTAGCTTCTATAATGCCGAACTCCTTTAGGTTCATAATAGGATTCCTTGCTCGCTGTGTGTCTGCCAAAGTCCAACCCACTACTTCGCTCTTCTGAACCTTCTTAACCTTTAAGCATCACCTTACTGCAAAGGACTAGTGGTATGTTTCATCCTAGTTTGGCAAGTACGGATTGCTCAAGGGTGCTTCCTCCTCTATCCATAGCTGGAAAGAAAAATTCATCTTCGTTTCTTGCTTAGCCATAGACTTCCCACCTTAGGGAAGCTTAAGGAATTCTATTCGTCGAGCCTCGAGATCAAAAAAAGAGGATCGGGAGTTGGTTAGTAAGATCAAAGATTTTTGAGCTCCTCTGGTATTCAAGCTCATAAAAGAACAAACTCTATTCAACCTTGACCTCAGTCTCTTGAATCCAACAAGTATACGGCCGAAGTTGCGGGTTATCCTTTTTTTTTCTCTTTCTTCTTTCTGATTGTATCCTTTTTTCTTCAATATAGAAATGGATGCCTAGGCAGTTGAGATGATCATGAGGGGACTCCTCACCCATAGGAGAAAAGGGAAGGCACCAGGTGAGAGCTCGAAAAAAGCGAGGATCGTCATTATAATCTTCGCAGCCCCCGTTAATGCTATGGGTGCCCTTGAAATTGCTCCTGAGGTTGAAGTTCTCCCCTTTGCTGAGTTCGGCACTACTGCTAAGGCCGCCGATCCTCCAATGCCATCGAGCCCTCCCATCGAGACTTAAGTTCTAGAGCCTCCCCTCGAATGGGAGAGAGAGACGAAAAGAAAGAAGAAGAAGACTAAAAGGGCCCTAAGAAAGTCTCTGCAGAAGGTCTACCACGATGAGCCCAATATGTTGTTCCTATGGCTGCTTGGAGCCACAGCCGTAGATCCGATCTCTTGCATGAACCTGGGTGTTAATCTAGCAAATTAAAGAAGATCTAAGAAAGATGAGAGAAGCTAGGATTTTGGTGTTAGAACCAGAGAGAAAAAAGTTAGGGAGAAAAACTCAATTGTATTTCCTTTTATTATAAAAGTTATAATGTTTTGATTTATATACCCTAGAGTTCCCACATGAACCGTAATAAACCACAGCTTAAAAACTTTCTTAGGCTAACCCAATACATAAAAGCACTCACCAAGCCCAAGTCTCACTTGCTCTCATCCCTTGGATCTAATTCCAACCCATACATGAATTAGGCCCCTTAAGACCTCTTAAACCAGGCCTTAAGATCCCTAGGATCAACCCAGACCCTAGCCCAAAATAGACCCTCGCTTAACTCTGCCCGTGCATTAAGTCGGCTCAGTCTCAGTACTGAGCTGACTAAGTTCTACTGGGTTAGCTCAATCTAAAACTGAGTTGGCCTAGTCCTGCACCATGCCTGCAGTCCTGAATGCTCAGCTCTCTATTTTGCCTATGCTCTGAGACTTAGCCGACTTAGTTTTGGATTGAGCCAGCTAACCTGCAGAAAATCTTCTTTCTATAATCTTGATTCCCTGGCTTTGATTCCTTGCTCCATCTTGAATTCTAGATCTTCGAAGCACCAACCAAGCCCCTTAAGGCTCTCAATACCTGAACCTCAAGCCCATGGAAAGCTACATGCCGCCTCCATCCTAGGACAACTTTTGTCCTAGCCCTAGGACCACACCTATCCTAGCCTCCCTGAAGCCCTCACCCTGGCTCCACCCATGGCCTCCCAAGGCTTGGGAGCACCACACCATCTACAATTTCCACCTTGGTGCCTCCAAGCCTTGGCACACCTGGCAACATTCTCCTGCACGATCCTGCTGTCCCTATATATCCTGATAGCCCCTCGTGCTCACCTTACTACTGCCATTCTTCTTCAATTGCTGAGCTCCCTTTGAGGCCTTCGAGATGACTGCCTTCACCATTGAAGTCCTTGGCTTATTTCTATGCACCACCTTTAGAGTTGTAGGTATCCTTCTGCCTGGCAGCTACATCACTTGTCCTGGACTTTCCTAGAGATCATGCAATATTCTTTTATCGGCACTCATCGCATATCCTGATGCTCCACCTGATACTGTTCCCTCAGAGCCATGCCTATCTCCCTACACAATCCTCTCCACCTGGATCTGTATAGTCTCAGCATTGGTGCTAGGATATATGTCCTCCCTTTGCATCCCTTTGCTCCGAACCCATGTCATAGCTTTCTCCACCTGTGAAGCCACCTCTGTTTGGTGCTCTACCTGAAGCTAAAGTCTCCTTAATGCCGTAGAAGCTGACTCTCTCTCTAAGTCCCTCGAGGCCAACCATTCAATGCTGTACTGCTGGACCTACCGCTGTACCTCAAATACCGTCGCTACCCCTTCGGACCCTCTGCACTCCACAGACCTATCCAAAACTATCTCAGATACACCGCATCCTATGGGCTCCTCTGAGACCATCATGATTTCATCCGAATCTTTACTTTCAATGACTGTATTGATGAAATTCGAGCTTTCTACTCCTTTCAATGACTGTATTGATGAAATTCGAGCTTTCTAGTCCCATGCACTTCTTCCAAAGCAGACACTCTAGCTTAAAGTGCCTTGCTTCTCTACACTTGAAGCATCTCTTGGACTCCTTGTTGCCCCTCTGTTCGTCCTTCTTTTCTTTTCTGTGCTTCTTTAAAACCACAAGACTCTTCTAAAAGACCTTCCTCTCCATCATTCATTCCCACTGCTCATTGGACCTAAGCACTGATATGATCTCCTCATACACCAGTATCTCTTTACCATATAGCAAAGTTGTCACCAATGGATCGAAGCTCCTGGATAGCGAACATAGCAATAATTGACTCTTGTCCTCCTCTTCTAAATCCATCCCTAAATTAAGTAAGTCCATGCTTATCCGATTGAACCATTGAATATGCCCTGCAACATCCTTACCCTCCTGCATCCGAAGGCTATACAGTTGCTTTTTCAACATCAACTTGTTGCACATGTTCTTCCCCATGTACAACTATTGTAACCTCGACCATAATACTTTGGGTGTTCTCTCCTGCAACACACGATACACAACCTCATCCGCCAAACAATCCCTAATCATGGCACATGCCTTTTTCTCTAAGGACACCCACTCCTTGTCTGTGATCTCCTTTGGCCTATCTACCAAGGCCGAATCCAACCTCATCTGAACTAGTAGATCCTCCATCCTTACCATCCACATCGTGAAACTTTCTTTTTCATCAAACTTCTCTAATCCTACCTTCAACCTGCTATTCTCCATAATCAATCCAAATCAAATAATAGCAAATAGATAGATCTGAGAAATACCTTGACTAGGGATGATGGACAGCAGTCCTATGATCTCTTCCTTCCTCATGAAGCCTAGAGAAAGTCTTTAGATCTGAATCTCATTGCTGATCTTTGCTGAAAACTAATCTTCTTTCTCTTTCATGCTCAACCTTGCTCTAATACCAATTGTTGACCCACCAACTAGCATCACCTCACTATGATACCAATTATTGTTCCTACGACTGCTCGGAGCCATAGTCGTAGATCCGATCTCTTGCGTGAACTTGGGTGTTAATCCAGCAAACTAAAGAAGATCTAAGAAAGATGAGAGAAGCTAGGATTTTGGTGTTAGAACCAGAGAGAAGATAGTTAGGAAGAAAAGCTCAATTGTATTCCCTTCTATTATAAAAGTTACAATATCCTGATTTATATATCTTAGAGTTCCCACACGAACCCTAATAAACCATAGCTTAAAAACTCCCTTAGGCTAACCCAATACATGAAAGCACTTACCGAGCCTAAGTCTCATATGCTCTCATCCCCTGGATCTAATCCCAATCCATATATGAATTAGCCTCCTTAAGACCTCTCAAACCAGACCTTAAGATCCCAAGGATCAACCCAGACCCTAGTCCAAAATAGATCCTCATGTAACTCTACCCACGCACTGAGTCGGCTCAGTCTCAGCACTGAGCCGGTTAAGTTTCACTAGGTCGGCTTAATTTTAAGTTTCATTAGATTGGTTCGGTCTGAAACTGAGTCGGTCCAGTCCTGTGCCATGCCTGCAGTTCCGAATGCTCAACTTTCTATTTTGCCTGTGCTCTGAGACTTAGTCAACCCAATTTTGGATTGAGTCAGCTAACCTGTAAAAAATCTTCTTTCTATAATTTTGATTTCCTGACTTTGGTTCCTTGCTCCACCTTAAATTTCATATCTTCGAAGCACTAACCAAGCCCCTTGAAGCCCTCAATACCCGAACCTCAAGCCCATGGAAAGCTACATGCTGCCTCCACCCTAGGACAACTTCTGTCCTAGCCCTAGGACCACACCTATCATAGCTTCTTCGAAGCCCTCATCCTGGCTTCGCTCGTGGCCTCCCAAGGCTTGGGAGCACCATACCACATACAATCTCCACCTTGGTGCGCCTAAGCCTTGGCACACCTGACAACATTCTCCTACACGATCCTGCTATCCCTGCATGTCCTGATAGCCCCTCATGCTTACCTTGCCACTTTCATTCTTCTTCAACTACTAAGCTCCCTTTGAGGCCTTCGAGATGACCGCCTCCACCGCTAAAGTCCTTGACTTATTTTTCTGCACCACCTTTGGAGTTGTAGGTATCCTTCTGCTTGGCAGCTGCATCACTTATCTTGGACTTCCCTGAAGGTCATACAATATTCCTTTACCGACACTCGCTGCATAACCTGATGCTCCACCTGACACTGTCCCCTTAGAGCCATGCCTATCTCCCTGCACAATCCTCTCCACCTAGATCTGTACAGCCCCGTCACTGGTGCTAGGATATAAGTCCTCCCTTTGCACCCCTCTGCTCTGAATCCGTGTCATAACTTCCTCCACCCATGAAGCCACCTCTGCCCGATGCTCCACTTAGAGCTGAAGTCCTCCTGATGCCGCAGAAGTCGACTCTATCTCCGAGTCCCTCGAGGCCAACCATCTAACACTGTACTACTGGGCCTACCATAGTACCTTGAACACCATCGCTACCCCTTCAGACCCTCTGCACTCCACAGACCTATCTAAAACTATCTTAAATACACCGCACCCTGCGGGCTTCTCCGAGACCACCAAGATTTCATCTAAATCTTCACTTTCAGTGACTGTACTGATGGAATTCAAGCTTTCAATAAAGGTTACGAGCTCTATGAAGAATGGTTGGCTAGCAAATTTTTGGAGCTCGACCTTGACTTCTTGTATGAAAGGGCTTCTAAGAAGGTGGTGGATCCATCTACCATTATAGCCGACCTCCCGCTTATCGAGCCAACTTTTGCCACACCTCCGACCTCGCCTACTCCTGCGACTGTTGAAGGACCCATGCTGACTGAGGTTGCACCAGACTCTTTCACTATTCTCCTAGAGGTTTGAGATCTCCTACTTTTGTATTTTTTTTTCATTTTTTCTTGTTATATTAAAAATATTTTGATCAATGAAGTCAATTTTGAAAATGAGTTTTTCTTTTATGAAATCTATGTGGTGATATTTTCATGCTTCAAGTGTAGTCTTTTATCGAAGCAGACTCCCTTTCTCAGAGTGTCCCCTTGAAGTCCTACATGAAGAGCCTAAGGAAAAAGGCTCATCAAACTAAGAAGAAATTAGAGAAAGTAGAGGACAAGCTTCAGAAGTTGAAGAAGCATTATTTCGAGGCTACAATTGAAGTTACTCATCTTCGTCAAGTCCATAAAAAGAATGCTGTGGACTATATCAATAAAAAGTACCATCTATTAGTGGAGTTGGAACAAGTGAAGAAGCTCGATAGTGACAAAGTGTGGGCTTTAATTGAAGGAAAATCCTGATTTCTCGGTCCAGGTTTGTTCAGATCTGATTAGATCAAGAGATATATTTCAAAAATTTTCTCTTGATCTTAATCAGATCTTGATAAGTTTCAGATCTGATTCTTATTATTTTAATAAATAAAATAAAATAAGATAAATTAAATCAAATTTAATTTACCTGATTTGGGTAATCCTATTACCCTGTAGATGATCCTGATTGCAGCGGAAGGTTCTGGATCTTAGCCACGCAAGCGCCTGGCCTCTACCGGTATCCACTCGGGTTGGATCTGGAGATCCTCTTCTTCTCTATCACACCTCCAAAAATCAGATCTGGATCTGATCTGGAGGATCTTCAAAACTCTTTTGAAGATCTGCAGTCGTCCTTTTGCAGCAGCGCAGCCTTCTTGCTTTTGATCGCCTTTCCTTGATCTGAATCGCACCAAACCTAAATCCAAAACACTTTTGGACGTGGAGAGCAAGGGGAGAAGAGACTATGGCGTGGAGAAGGAGGGGAGAGGCAGCCTTGGGGCATGGGAAATCTCATTAGAATTAGGGTTGGGCGCAGGGTCTTATTTATAGACCTCTTGTGATCCAACTCCTCTTCCTCTCAACCAATCACAACCCTTTGTGAAATCAGATCTAAATCTGATTGGTTGGAATAGAGACCCCTGGATTCCTCCTTAGAGGGCGCCTAAGACCAGTCAAACTGGATTCTTAGTAGAACTCTGATTGGAATCCAAAAGGGAGGTGGAGTCCTTGTCCAACAAGGACTCCTAGGCGCCTCCTACTTGGGCTCACGCCACCCTTGGCGTGCGCCCTTCTCCTTGCCAGGTTCTGGCAGGGGGACAGGCCCCCACCAGCTCTCCAATAGGTGCATGACATGTGGTCAAAAGTCAAAGGGTCAATGGTCAACGTTTGACCAGTCAAAGGTAGACTTTTGACCAAAGTCAAAGAACAAGAAATGGCAGGTGACCAAAAATGGCAGGTAATGTCTTACAAATAAGACAACCTATTCTGACTTGGACAACCTCCAGTCAGACCATATGAAGGCCTCTGATTGAGCACAAACTCCTTTGGCTCAGTCAGGACAACTTATTTATGATAGTAAAAGAAGAACGTTAGGTTCAATCGAGTGCTAGCACGATTTCCTTGAACCTAATTGAATCTCATTCAGATCAATTGAACTAGATCAGTTCAATTGATGATCACCAGATTCAAACCCTTGTTTGTGTGACCCAGTTAGGTTCAGTTCTGTATGGTAATGGGATATGTCATGATCTCTATCATAGACATCATCGAAACTCCTTTCGATGGATCAGAACTCTTCTGATTCGAACAGCTAGAATGATCGATCATCTAAATCATTCTAATTGCTCCCAAAATCCACCAGTGACACCTAGCAGTATATGGTGGCAACCCATCAGAGCTGAATGCGAACCTCTTGGTGCAGCTACCTGTGTGATTCAAGTTCTTCTATCTTGAGCCCCGATCAGATTAGGGTTAAGGTGAACTCGTCAAACCCTAGTCTCTGTCATATGATGTAATCATTCGATTCGAGTCCAATGTGAAAATCTAAATAGAAACTCTTTCTATTATTTCACTCTACCATGGCCATGGATTTCTGGACTTGATTCTCATGATCATCATAGGGCTACTCCTCTACCACCGAGGTAGATAGATTCCCATCTTGATGCAATCCAGTTCCTACAATGAACATGCTATAGCCAACATACACCTCAGGGTTCCATATGGCTAGGAGACCGAGTAATGGTGTAGTCAAACTATAACACCCTCAAGGTGAACTGCCGATGCATCTCAGGTCAAAGAACCAGACACACTACTGCAGCATCGAGTCAGTCATTGACGAGAAGGTAGACTTCCTAATGACTACTCGAGGTGGTCACGCTCAGTGCCCTCGTTCTCTAACGAGTACCTGTACTCTCGCTCCGGTGTCTCCACACCGTAGACTCAAGACTCATCTACTAAAGAGAAGCGATCGTACACCAACCTTCCGGATCAATCACCATCCTCGTGATGATCCTATGGTCGGGAGCTGTTTATGAGTTAATAATGATTATTCATGTCTTAAATTTTCAACTCTTGAAAATATGAATTATCATTACCATTAACTCAAAGGATGTATCACAGACACTAAATACACATGTGTGATAGAAAATAACCCATTTCATTAATTATAGTCAAAATTATAATTTTGCCCCTAGAAGTGTATTACAAGTGTCAGCCAATTCTGGCTTCTAGGGCACATATATCTAACAATCTCCCACTTGTCCTAAAGCCAATTGGCTACAAGTCTAAGTCCCATCTTCTCAAGGTGGGCTTCGATCTTCTGCTGGCCCAACGGCTTTGTAAGTGGGTCTGCCACATTATCTGCGGAGTTGACTCTCTTGACCTCAACGTAACCTTTCTCAAGGTAATCGCGGATGAGATGATATCGCCGCTCAATGTGCTTGGACTTCTGGTGAGACCTCGGCTCCTTAGCAAGGGCTATGGCGCCATTGTTGTCGCAGTAAAGAGGAATGGCATCTGATGGCATTACTCCAATTTCTGCAGCAAACTTCTTGTACCAGAATGCTTCCTTTGCAGCCTCTGATGCAGCTATATATTCTGCTTCCATGGTGGAATCTGCTATCACAGTTTGCTTGGAACTCTTCCAGCTGACAGCTCCACCATTGCACACAAACAGACTTCCAGATGTCGACTTTCGATCATCTATATCGGACATGAAGTCCGAGTCTGTGTATCCCTGAACTTGGAGTTCTCCATTACCAAAGACCAACATCATATCCTTAGTTCTTCTCAAGTACTTAAGGATACATTTCACAGAAGTCCAGTGTTCTTCACCTGGATTTGACTGATATCTGCTTGTGACACTCACAGCATGGGCTATATCAGGTCGTGTACATAGCATGGCATACATGAGGCTCCCTATTGCAGAAGCATAAGGGATCTTGCTCATGCGTTCTATTTCCTCAGGTGTGCTGGGGCACATCTTCTTGGAAAGATGAATACCATGTCTGAAGGGTATTAATCCCCTCTTAGAGTTTTCCATACTAAACCTCTTTAGTACTTCCTCTATGTACATCTTCTGTGAAAGTCCTAGCATCCTATTCGGTCTATCCCTATAGACCTTAATTCCTAGAATAAAGGATGCTTCACCTAGGTCTTTCATGGAGAATTCCTTAGGACAACCACATCTTGACTGATGTCAACATGGGAATATCATTCCCAATAAGGAGGATGTCATCCACGTACAATACGAGGAAGACAACAGCGCTCCCACTGACCCTTTTGAAAACACATGGTTCCTCTTCATTTTTGATGAAACCAAACTTTTTGATCACATCATTGAAACGAGTGTTCCAGCTCCGAGATGCTTGCTTAAGTCCATATATGGACCTTTGCAGCTTGCAAACCTTGTGATCAGTATCACTGGATGTGAAACCTAGCGGCTGTTCCATATAGATATCTTCCTCAAGATATCCATTTAGGAATGCCGTTTTCACGTCCATTTGCCATATTTCATAATCGAAATAGGCTGCAACAGCAAGCAATGTGCGGATGGATTTTAGCATAGCTACCGGGGAAAAGGTATCCTGATAGTCAATGCCTTCACGTTGACTATAACCTTTTGCCACCAGTCTAGCCTTGAATGTCTCCACATTCCCATCTGCACCAATCTTTCTCTTGAAGATCCATTTACACCCAATAGGTACTATACCTTCTGGTGGATCTACCAAGGTCCAGACTTGGTTTGAGTGCATCGAGTCGAATCTCTGACTTCATTGCCTCAAGCCATTTCTCGGAGTCGATATCTGATATCGCCTCGTTGTAGGTTTTGGGATCATCACCATGAGCACCATTACCTATGAGGAACATTTCCTCTACATCCTCTGAAATAATACCTAAGTATCTTTCAGGGGGACGGGAAACTCTTTCCGATCTACGAGGTGGAGGAGGTAGTGTTCTTATTGGCTCAACCTGATTTGGTTCCACTTGGTCCTTAGCTCTTTCTGCTTGTGAGACTTTCTCATCAAGCTTAATCTGCTTTCCAATGCCACTATCTTGAATAAACTATTTTTCAAGAAATATGGCATGTCGACTCACAATCACATTGTGGTCTTCTGGAATGTAGAAATAGTATCCTAATGACTCTTTAGGATATCCTATGAATCGAGCTCTAAAGGACCTAAACTCTAACTTGTCCGCTTGTTGTCTTTTGACATAAGCCGGACAACCCCAAATTCTGAGATGACTCAGACTTGGTTTCTTACCGTGCCATATCTCATACGGTGTGGTAGGAACGGTTTTAGAGGGAACCCTATTCAGTAAATAGATTGAAGTTAATAATGAATGTCCCCAAAGAAAATCTGGGAGGTCTGTGAAGCTCATCATGGATCGAACCATATCCAATAGAGTCCGATTTCTCCGTTCTGAAACCCCGTTGAGTTGAGGTGTTCCTGGTGGAGTCCATTGAGAGACTATGCCATTTTCCTTAAGATAGTCTAGGAATTCCCGGCTAAGGTATTCACCTCCTCGATCTGATCGAAGAACCTTAATGGGTTTTCCAGTTTGTTTTTCTACTTCATGTCTGAATTCTTTGAACTTTTCAAAAGCTTCAGACTTATGTCTCATAAGATACACATACCCATACCTAGACAGATCATCGGTAAAGGTAATGAAGTAGACAAAATTGCCTCTAGCCGGCACATCGAATGGGCCGCACACATCAGTATGTACTAGGGCAAGGAGATCTGTGGCCCTCTCCCCATGTCCAACAAAAGGGAGTTTAGTCATTTTGCCTTGAAGACAAGATTCACAAGTTGGATATGACTCAAAAGTCAATGGACTCAATAGCCCATTTTTCTCCAATTTGTTAATCCTATCTTCTGCTATATGACCTAATCTCAGGTGCCATAGATATCTGTCGTTTGGACTATCCCTAGGTCGTTTGGCATTCACGTTTTGCTCGATAGTTAAAATAGGTACATCAATATGCAACTGATAAAGACCATTAACAAGGAAACCATTTGCAATTTTATTTCTTTCATAAAGAATGTTACAATGGTCCTTAAAGAAGGTGATCACATAACCTTCTTGTGCTAAGCATGAAACAGAAATCAAATTCCTGCTAGCTGCAGGCACATAATAACAGTCTTTTAAAACTAAGTCTAAACCAGATGGTAATCGCAGAGGGTATGTTCCCACGGCTACTGCAGCAACTCTTGCTCCATTACCGACGCGTAGGATCATGTCTCCATCCCTCAGCCTCCTGCTATCCTCAAGACCCTGCATAGAAGTGCACAGATGAGCACTAGAACCAGAGTCAAGCACCCAACTGGATGCAGAAGAAACCGTAAGGTTAGACTCAATAACGAGCATACCTCCAGAAGGACCTTCCTTCTTGTTCTTCAGGGTGGCCAGGTAAGTAGGGCAGTTCCGCTTCCAATGGCCGTCGCTGTTGCAATGGAAACACTTTCCTTTGCCATCGACCTTCTTCTTCGGTTCTGCCTTCTTCTTCTTTGATCCTTCTACCTTTTGCTTTTTCACAGACTTCTTTTTCTTTCCATAAGACTTTCTTTTGGAAGAAGTCCGTTCCATAGCAAGAACTGAGCCTTTAGAACCTTTCATAGAAAGCTCAGCGGTAACCAGCATATTCATCAACTCGGCCAAGGAATTTTGAAGTTTATGCATGTGGTAATTCATGATGAATTGCCCATATGCATCAGTCAAGGATTGCAGAATAATATCGTTCTGCAGATCCAAGTCCAACTTCACACCGAGCTTCTCAAGCTCTTCCATGTCCTTGATCATTGTCAGACAGTGATCTTGGACTGACTGCCCATCACGCATCTTAGCCTTAAAAAGTCATTTCGTGACTTGATATTTGGCTGCGCGACTCTGTTCACCAAACATCTCCTGCAGGTGAGCCAACATTTGGCGAGCAGTCCCGATATCTTCATGTTGGCGCTGGAGCTCATCAGACATCGAGCCCAACATGTAGTATCTGGCCTTATTGTCTTCGTCAATCCATTTTTCCAGAGACGCTCTCTGTTCAGTGGATGGACGAGCTGGTAAGGTGGGAGGGTCCTGGTCCAAAACATGTGTTAACTTCTCTGAACCCAAAACAATTTTGTAGTTCCTGAGCCAATCTTTATAATTGGGTCCAGTCAGTCTATGTGTGTCTAGGATACGTGCCAGTGGGTTGGACGCAGACATTTTCCTGTAGAGAGTCAAAGATTCTAGTTAGATACTGTAATTTTGACTTGACCAATTTGTTTAGGGATTTTATTTTTAAACAAATTAGCTCCCACTATTTTCTCGGATCCCTACACTCCCTCTGTAGAGATGCGAAAATCTCCGCGATTGATGATTTCTAGTGGGTGGTGCGGTCTCACCAACTGACTCATCACCTCACCTAACAGTTATTGGTGATGGGTTAGCCAATGAGTGAACAACTCTTGTTCAATGATTCTCTAATCATGGTGCACCCAAACTTGGTCTCTAATTCATGAATCTCACCGTATCCGGAATATTGATCCACTCCTTAGTTAAGTCAGACCCACCATTTGCATAGACTGGGTTCCTAATTGGGTCTCTCACCGTATCCGAAATATTGAGCCCAACTCATCCTCCAGCCCATAGCATCCAATGCCTAATAGACATGGTTGCGTCTTCCCGGTGCAACTGAGCCACTGTATCCAGCCGAGAACAATCAACCCCGGGAAGGGCCCGCACGTCTACAATGGTGGAAGACCTCGGACTTAATCTTTTCTTAGGGAGAATTGATTCAGGTCTCATTAAACTAGACTTGGCTTAGTCATAACAATTATGACTAACCTAGTGGCATGGGTCAGCTCGGATTATTGACCACCTCAGATCAGAACTGTGTCAACAGATATGGCCAGGTAAGTGAGACCGGTGGAAGGAATATGCCGTTAACTCGCACAAGAACGCATTCAGGTCGAGTAGCTTCCAATTAAAAACCAGTCGGTCGTCTGTGCCAAACTTACCTTAGACACCAAATTGTTGAGTCAGAACCAATTGGGTTAGCCTACAATCCAGACTCTAACCTCTGAGCCTAATTAGGTCTTGCTTGATCGTGACTCGATCTTGACCCAGACTTAATCCTATTAGGCTGGTCAATTTAAGCATTGTTGATCCCATCTAACCAACTCTTGATTCGGTTTGATCAACCGCTTAGACCTAATTGAGCTACCCAAGCCCGAACCCAGTATTATGAATATGTCTTAGATCTGAAATTCTCAATTTTAGACCTAATTAATATTCCATAAACTTAATTCTTAATTAAGTTGGGTTCATAAACAAAATATGCACAATAAATCCTAGGGTTTCAGGATCTAGGGTTTTGCAGAAAGTAAGTTTTGGGTTTCTGATTAAGGACGAACACGCAGCACCCCTACACGTCATAAGAACACCCCATCGAATGGGAAGAGAGGGCCTTTAAACCCTTCTTCGTTCTTATGACCGGACGGCCAAGAGGAACGCCTTAATCAGGAACATGTAAATCTACAAAACAGTTATAGATCTATATCATATATCTCATATACAAATTTAGATCTAATCAAGGCATATTTTGCATACATCTCATGTATCAAATCATGCATGTTTTCAGATCTAAATTATCACATAATAATCTAAAAAATTAGATTTAAATTGATCTAATCAAAATAAATTCTAATCTAGACAATTATGTAGAACTATTCTACAACTAGTCTAGTCATGCATCTATCATATCTCATATGATATTTAAAATTAAATAATTTTTATTTGCTGTTTATCAGATGTTATTATAACACTTATAATATCAGAAAATAGTAAATAAGAAGATCTAAAATATGATTTAATCAGATTAAATCAAAGACATGCAAAACTATTCTATAGAACTATTCTATTCTAGAACTAGTCATGCATATCTTCATGTTCTTAGATCCAAATCATTTAATTTTAATTTTTCTGATTTCAGATCTGATCACATCTCATGTGACATCTGAAATCACTTTATTTTCTAATTAAAATAAAATTAAAATCAGATCTAAACAAT
>QRFJ01001541.1:229397-256464 GCA_006176705.1 Cocos nucifera | reverse complement strand
ATGGGTATGTGTATCTTATGAGACACAAGTCTGAAGCTTTTGAAAAGTTCAAAGAATTCAGACATGAAGTAGAAAAACAAACTGAAAACCCATTAAGGTTCTTCGATCAGATCGAGGAGGTGAATACCTTAGCCAGAATTCTAGACTATCTAAAAAAATGGCATAGTCTCTCAATGGACTCCACCAGGAACACCTCAACTCAACGGGGTTTCAGAATGGAGAAATCGGACTCTATTGGATATGGTCCGATCCATGATGAGCTTCACAGACCTCCCTGATTTCTTTGGGGACACTCATTGTTAACTTCAATTATCTACTGAATAGGGTTTCCTCTAAAACCGTTCCTACCACACCGTATGAGATATGGCACGGTAAGAAACCAAGTCTGAGTCATCTCAGAATTTGGGGTTGTCCGGCTCATGTCAAAAGACAACAAGCGGACAAGTTAGAGTTTAGGTCCTTCAGAGCTCGATTCATAGGATATCCTAAAGAGTCATTAGGATACTATTTCTACATTCCAGAAGACCACAATGTGATTGTGAGTCGACATGCCATCTTTCTTGAAAAATAGTTTATTCAAGATAGTGGCATTGGAAAGCAGATTAAGCTTGATGAGAAAGTCTCACAAGCACAACGAGCTAAGGACCAATTGGAACCAAATCAGGTTGAGCCAATAAGAACACTACCTCCTCCACCTCGTAGATCGGAAAGAGTTTTCCATCCCCCTGAAAGATACTTAGGTATTATTTCAGAGGAAGTAGAAAATGTTCCTCATAGGTAATGGTGCTCATGGTGATGATCCCAAAACCTACAATGAGGCGATATCAGATATCGACTCCGAGAAATGGCTAGAGGCAATGCAGTCAGAAATTGACTCGATGCACTCAAACCAAGTCTGGACCTTGGTAGATCCACCAGAAGGTATAGTACCTATTGGGTGTAAATGGATCTTCAAGAGAAAGATTGGTGCAGATGGGAATGTGGAGACATTCAAGGCTAGACTGGTGGCAAAAGGTTATAGTCAACATGCGAAGGCATTGACTATCAGGATACCTTTTCCCAGTAGCTATGCTAAAATCCATCCGCACATTGCTTGCCGTTGCAGCCTATTTCGATTATGAAATATGGCAAATGGACGTGAAAACGGACATTCTTAAATGGATATCTTGAGGAAGATATCTTATATGGAATAGCCGCTAGGTTTCACATCCAGTGATACTGATCACAAGGTTTGCAAGCTGCAAAGGTCCATATATGGACTTAAGCAAGCATCTCGGAGCTGGAACACTCGTTTCAATGATGTGATCAAAAAGTTTGGTTTCATCAAAAATGAAAGAACCATGTGTGTTTTCAAAAAGGTCAGTGGGAGCGCTATTGTCTTCCTCGTATTGTACGTGGATGACATCCTCCTTATTGGGAATGATATTCCCATGTTGACATCAGTCAAATTATGGTTGTCCAAGGAATTCTCCATGAAAGACCTAGGTGAAGCATCCTTTATTCTAGGAATTAAGGTCTATAGGGATAGACCGAATAGGATGCTAGGACTTTCACAGAAGATGTACATAGAAAAGTACTAAAGAGGTTTAGTATGGAAAACTCTAAGAGGGGATTAATACCCTTCAGACATGGTATTCATCTTTCCAAGAAGATGTGCCCCAGCACACCTGAGGAAATAGAACGCATGAGCAAGATCCCTTATGCTTCTGCAATAGGGAGCCTCATGTATGCCATGCTATGTACACGACCTGATATAGCCCATGCTGTGAGTGTCACAAGCAGATATCAGTCAAATCCAGGTGAAGAACACTGGACTTCTGTGAAATGTATCCTTAAGTACTTGAGAAGAACTAAGGATATGATGTTGGTCTTTGGTAACGGAGAACTCCAAGTTCAGGGATACACAGACTCGGATTTCATGTCCGATATAGATGATCGAAAGTCGACATCTGGGAGTCTGTTTGTGTGCAATGGTGGTGCTGTCAGTTGGAAGAGTTCCAAGCAAATGTGATAGCAGATTCCACCATGGAGCAGAATATATCGCTGCATCAGAAGCTGTGAAGGAAGCATTCTGGTACAAAAGTTTGCTGCAGAAATCGGAGTAATGCCATCAGATGCCATTCCTCTATACTGCGACAACAATGGCGCCATAGCCCTTGCTAAGGAGCCGAGGTCTCATCAGAAATCCAAGCACATTGAGCGGCGATACCATCTCATCCGCGATTACCTTCGAGAAGGGTTACGTCGAGGTCAAGAGAGTCAACTCCACAGATAATGTGGCAGACCCACTTACAAAGCCGTTGGGCCAGCAGAAGATCGAAGCCCACCTTGAGAAGATGGGACTTAGACTTGTAGCCAATTGGCTTTAGGACAAGTGGGAGATTGTTAGATATATGTGCCCTAGAAGCCAGAATTGGCTGACACTTGTAATACACTTCTAGGGGCAAAATTATAATTTTGACTATAAATAATAAAATGGGTTATTTTCTATCACATATGTGTATTTAGTGTCTGTGATACATCCTTTGAGTTAATGGTAATGATAATTCATATTTTCAAGAGTTGAAAATTTAAGACATGAATAATCATTATTAACTCATAAAATGCTCCGACCATAGGATCATCACGAGGATGGTGATTGATCCGGAAGGTTGGTGTACAATCGCTTCTTCTTTAGTAGATGAGTCTTGAGTCTACGGTGTGGAGACACCGGAGCGAGAGTACAGGTACTCGTTAGAGAACGAGGGCACTGAGCGTGACCACCTCGAGTAGTCATTAGGGAGTCTACCTTCTCGTCAATGACTGACTCGATGCTGCAGTAGTGGTGTGTCTGGTTCTTTGACCTGAGATGCATCGGCAGTTCACCTTGAGGGTGTTATAGTTTGACTACACCATTACTCGGTCTCCTAGCCATATGGAATCCTGAGGTGTATGTTGGCTATAGCATGTTCATTGTAGGAACTGGATTGCATCAAGATGGAATCTATCTACCTCGGTGGATAGAGGAGCAGCCCTATGATGATCATGAGAATCAAGTCCATAAGCCCATGGCCATGGTAGAGTGAAATAATAGAAAGAGTTTCTATTTAAAGTTTTCACATCGGACTTGAATCGAATGATTACATCATATGACAGAAACTAGGGTTTGACGAGTTCACCTTAACCCTAATCTGATCGGGGCTCAAGATAGAAGAACTTAATCACACAGGTAGCTGCACCAAGAGGTTCGCATTTTCAGCTCTGATGGGTTGCCACCATATACTGCTAGGTGTCACTGGTGGATTTTGGGAGCAATTAGAATGATTTAGATGATCGATCATTCTAGTTGTCTGAATCAGAAGAGTTTTGATCCATCGAAAGAAGTTTCGATGATGTCGATGATGGAGATCATAACATATCCCATTACCATACAGAACTGAACCTAACTGTGTCACATAAACAAAGGTTTGGATCTAAATATCATCAATTGGACTAACCTAGTTCAATTGATTTGAATTAGATTCAATTAGGTTCAAGAAAATCGTGCTAGCACATGATTGAACCTAACGTTCTCCTTTTATTATTATTAAAGTTATCTCAACTGAGCCAAATGAGTTTGTGCTCACTCAGGTATCTTTACTTGGTCTGACTGAAGTTTGTTTAGGTCAGAAAAGGGTTGTCTTAATTTATGAGATAAATTTAAGACAACACCTACCTTTTTTCATCACCTGCTAATTCTTGTCCTTTGACTTTAGTCAAATGTTGACCTTTGACCCTTGAACATCTGCCCATATGTCATACACTTATTGAAGAGTAGATAGGAGTTTGTCTCCTTACTAAAAATTAAAAAGAAGGGAGCGCACATCTAGGAAGGCGTGCACCCATGGATAGGGATGCCTGGAGTCCCATGCGGATGGGACTCCAGGTTGCTTCTTGGATTCTACTTAGGTGACCCTTACCTATAGACTTTGACCAGTCTTAAGCACCAACTAAGGATGAACTAGTAGGGCTCTCATCTGATTGGATCAGGTGATGTCATTCCATCAATCAGATTTAGATATGATTGCACGAAGCAACGCAATTGGTCGGGATGATGTGGCACTGCATGGCATAGCAGGGTCTATAAATAAATCCTATCTATGCCCAACTTTTAGAGAGTTTCTCTTAGCCCATGCCCCAAGGCTACCCTTATCCCTCTTCCATGTCATCCTCTAATCCTCTCTCTCCTCTCCACGCCCAAGGGAAGTTGGGCTCCAGTTTGGTGCGATCCAAACAAGAAAAAGCTGACGAGAATGGAAGAACGCAGCACTACTACAGAGATGACTGCTGATCTTCAGAAGGAGTTTTGAAGATTCTCCAAATCAGATTCAAATCTAATTTTTGGAGAAGTAATAAATAAGGAGAAGATCTCCAGATCTAATCTAAGTGGATACCAGTAGAGGCCAGGTGCTTGTGTGGCTAGATCCAGAACCTCAGGCAATCAGCAGGATCATCAAAAGATAATCAGATTATCTAACATCAAGGTATAAATTAAATTAGATTTAATTTATTTTTATTTTTATTCATTAGATCAATAAAATTAGATCTAAAACATCTTAGATCTAATATAGATGCTTAAAAATTTTTTTTGAAATATCTCTCTTGATCCGATCAGATCTAAATGAATCTGATCCAAAAAATTAGGATTTTTTCTTCACTAATAATGAGGCCGAATATGAAGCACAGATCGTCAGATTAAAAATAGCAAGAGAGTTAAAAATAGATCGACTTTAACTCTACAATGATTCTCAATTAGTGGTCAGCCAAGTTAGTGGCAACTATGAAGCAAGGAAGAAAAGTATGATGAAATATCTTGAGAAGATAAAGGATTTGACTCCGACCTTCGGCAGTTTTGGCATTCAACATATTCCGAGGGTAGAAAATATAAGAGCCGATCTTCTCTCTAAATTAGCCACTTTAGCTCTAGCCAAACTATCCAAAGAAGTATTTTTTGAAACTCTAAAACATCCAAGCTTAGAGGAATCACAGCTTGTTATGCAGACGGAGCTCGAGCCGAGCTGGATTGACCCATTAGTTGCCTATCTCAAAGAAAAAGTTCTTCCTCATGATCTGAAAGAAGCTCAGAAACTCAGGAATCAAGTCTTTCAGTATATTTTGTATGAGGGCAAGTTGTATGAAAGATCGTATTTGCTACCATTATTGAGATGTCTTCGACCTTCAGAGGCCGACTTCGCATTATGGAAAGTACACGAGAAAATTTATGGAAGACATGTAGGAGCCAGATTTCTATCACAAAGACTACTTCGATAAGGGTACTATTGGCTGATCTTATACCATGATTTTATGGAGTATGTCAAGAAATATGATCGCTATCAGAGAAATACCAATATATAAAGACAGTCGGCCTCCGAAATTACTCTACTAAGCACACCTTGGCCATTTGCGCAGTAGGGAATGGATATACTTGACCCTTTTCCAATGGTGCCCGAACAACGAAAGTTCCTTCTGGTTGCGATCGACTACTTCACCAAATGGGTCGTAGCCGAACCGCTAGCAAAAATTACTGAGGCCAAGGTACAGGACTTCATCTAGAAATCAATCGTCTGCCAATTTGGTCTGCCCTAAACTCTCATAACAGATAACGGATGATAGTTCGCTGGGATGAGGTTTGCTGAGTTTTATGAAAATCTAAACATCTTCCATCGCTTCACGTCAGTAGCTCATCCATAGGTAAATGGAAAAGCTAAAGTGACCAACCAAACTCTATTGCAAGCCATCAAGACAAGACTTGAAAGAGCAAGAGGGGCCTGGATGGATAAACTCTATCATGTTCTGTGGGCATACCGTACTACCCAAAGGCTGCCGACTAGAGAAACACTATTCATCTTTGCTTTTAGAATAGAGGCAATCATCCCGATCGAACTTAAACTTCCATCGACATGGATAGTGGCTTTCAACGAACAGCATAACTCGTAGGACTTCAGAGCCAACCTCGACCTACTAGAAGAAAAAAAGAGAGGAAGCCCAAGTTGGGATGGCAACTTATAGGTAAAGGGTGGCCCGATACTATAACTCCAGAGTTAGAGGTAAAATATTTAGAGTGGAAGACTTAGTGCTTCGACGAGCCACCATCTCTCAGCCTCAAGGCCTGAAGAAACTTACCCTAAATTGGGAAGGACCCTACGAGGTCACGGAGGTCGTCCGATCCAGGATGTACTACTTGAAGAAATTTGAGGGGGGGAGACCTACCTCGATCATGAAATTCAAAAAATCTATGAATGTATTATCGATGATTTGATTATAATAAAATCCTCCTACTTCAACATCCTAATTTTTGTTGTATACCGATGATAAAGGGGGACTACCCCCCAAACTTGATCTCACGATAAATACAGCCCACTAGGAATAGGAGGAGAACCTCATCCTAATATGAGCAAAGTCGAAGGCCTCGTTCATTTTAGACGAGATGAGAGAGAGACCTGACAACACCCAATGTACTCTACGTCCTAGGAAAGAAGGAAACCTCTTCCAATGTGAGCAAAGCAAGTCTCTCGTATTTAGATGAGATAAGGAAGAGGCACTAACAACAGCCCTATTGCCCCTACAATCCATTAGGAATAGGAGGAGACTCATCTAGACAGAGCCAAAGTTGAAGCTCATTCATTTAAGATGAGATGAGGGGAGAGGCCTTGACACGTCCTAATAGCCCCTATAGCTCGTTAGGAGGAAAGAACCTCATCCTAACGTGAGCACCTGAAGCACCACCATCCCAGTTAAAGATGCAACTCGAGACCCCACCCAACAATGGCCCACATACAACACCCAAACAGTCCACACACAACAGAAGGAAACCCGTCCGAAGTGAGCAAAGTTGAAGACCTCATCCACTTAAGAAGGAACGAGGGGAGAGGCCCTGTCAATGGTCCAAGATGCACCCCCATGAGCCACGTTAGAAATAGGAGGAGAACCTCATCCTAACATGAGCAAAGTCGATGACCTCGTCGATATAGACAAGATGAAGGGAGAGATCCTATCGACGATCCTAACGCACCCCCGTAAGCCATGTTAAGAATAGAAGAAAAGCCTCATCCTAATATGAGCGAAAGTTGAAACCTCATAGACCGAAGACGTGGAGAAGGAAGAAGCTTGATGGAGAATCCTTACACGTGCTTTTCCATGATGACCTAACTACGTCAAATGTGAAAGGCAGAACCTTATCCTGATTTGCAAGAGAGGTCCTAGTTCAACGTCCACAACAATCCTGACGTCCACAATGAGCTCGACGTCCGCAAAAAGCATTTCATAAGAAAATGATAGAAAAAAAAATGAGGTAAAGAAGGTAAGACCGCAAATAGGCCTCTAGTTCATGCAAAATGAAAATAGCAAAAAATATATTATTCCATTACAAAAATGAGTTCATTACAAGCAAAGCATAGGCCGATAAGGCTGATTACACTAAAAGAAAGCAAAAAAAGGAGGAAGAGGCCAAAACTTTAAGGAGAACCGGATTCTTCGGACTTCAGGCTGTCGGCTCCGGCCATCACCAAGGTCTGCTTTAGCCTAAGGATCTCCTTCTCATGTTCCTTCTATTGGAAGAGACCATCTACATACATTCTGTTGGCAAGCTGAACTTACCCTCGAGCTCTCGCCGTTGTCTCCTTAAAACTTTAGACTCGACCTCCACGTCCTCGACAGCCCGATGTTCACAGACGAGCTGAAGCTTCAATCGTTGAACCTTGGCCCGCTCCACCCCAACCATCTTTGAAAGCTCACCAATGGTCCTCTTCAAGGAGGCCATCTCCTCCAACTCACCACTCGCGCTGGCTTTCCGATTATTATGCAGTTACATTCGAAGATGAGCTACCTCATCTTTGGCAACCTTGAACTTGCCTTTAAGCCTTGACATCTTCTCCACCCAGGTCACTCGGAAGCTATTATGCTGGTCCTCAGTATCTTGCAGCTGCTTTTGAAGCTGAGAAAACTTTATTGACCAATCAGAGTCATACCAAACCTTGTCAGTAGACCACGGCGAGTTTCCTTCTAGAAGATGGATCTTTTTTTCGGCATCCTTCAGGTCAACTTCAAGAGAGCAGATCTTCATTGTCAGTGCCCAAGACTTGTCACTGGCATTTCTTTTGAGTTCGGTGACCTCCTTCTCGAAGCTGTCCTTCTGGATACTGAAGCTCACCGCTTCCTTCATATGGAAGCCTCGGAGGCGAGTGACCTCTTTGGTCACCTCAGAAGCATTCTTTCATGAGGCTCAAAGATCATCCTCTGTCTTCTTCAACTTCTTCCTCAGAAGATTAATTTTCTTCCTTAGGTTCTTTATCAAAGGCTTTATCGAAATCCCCTGAGGCAGTGGATCAGCATTGGTGGGAGATTGCATTCGAGATATGAAAAGTGCTCAAGAGTATGAAAAAAAATTTATTTCATTTAATTAAAACTTTTGAGTACAAGACATAAAAAAAAAAAGAGTACAACTACTCGAGGATCTCAACCTCGAAGGGTGGAGTTGGATCACTCTCGACCACCTCAGGTTCTCGAACTGGCTTGGATGCCTCTGTGGTAGGTTGAGATGGGCCAGAATCGACTACAACATTAGACGGTCCCGCCTCCACATCGTCTTCCTCCTCCTCTAGAAAGTCGAGTTAAGCTCGGAGAACCTTGGGCTACCCTGCCTTTGCAGAGCTCGAAACCCTTGATAAATGCTTCCGGGCCAAACTCGACATTCAGGTTCCTCATCTCGGAAGAGGTCTTGAACTCTTCCACGGCTCGGGTCATTGCCTTCAAAATCGACTTCGCCATTTGGGTCTCCAGTTTGGCGATCCTATTTTCGGCTTTCTTCCTCCTCTACTCCTCCAGGGCCAATGCGGCCTTCAGTCTGACCGAAGCAAACTCCTCCTCATGGAGCACATCCAAAAGACTTTTGATGTCTGCCACCTTCTCCTTGATAAGATGCTCGAACTCGTCAACCCTCTCTTGAAGATGGCAGACCTCGACTCGAAGGTCCTCCTGGGCCTTCTGTGCCTCTGCCTCCTGACGACACACCCTATTAATGTAAGCGAGCATCTGGTGACCCTACTACAACAAACAATTGATGTTAAAAAAAATAATAATAATAAAAAAAGAAAAGAAGAAGGAGAGAAAAGAAAGAGTCGAGCAACGAAGCAATCACCTTAAGAATGGTTTTGAGAGAACTCCAGATGAGCTGCCATGGGTCTAGGTCGGCCATCTGGTCCACCACCTCGGGCATGGAAAACCTATTGACGAAATCCTGGATGATCTCTAGATTGTCGAAGGGACCCTCCCCTCGTTTATTATCGTTGCCATCCGGTCTGCCTAAGCGAGCCTTGCAGGACATCTTCGCAACGGCTTTCTTTTTTCTTCCCTCTCCTGTCTCTTTCCTAATAGGGAGCTCCAAAACCCGATCCCCGTTGGAGGGACCTGAGGGCATGGAGGTCATCGGGCCCATGCTAGCAATGTCAACCTTGGCAGTTGGGGCAATCTCGATGCCGATGATGACCTCGAACGCAGCGGCAGTGGGGGCGGGGACTCCAAAGCTAGAAATACCAACCTTTACCCTCTTTGAGCCATCTTCTTGCACCTTCCCCTTCCTCTTCCTTGTGAAGAGCCCTTTGGAAAGCATCTTGGCGGCTTGTGCATCCATTTCTATAGCATGAAAAGAAGAGTGGTCAGTAGCGATACACGTGCATGAAACCATGTGGATTCAAAAATCAAAAGATGTACCAGCAGGATTGTGGGGACTCAAATCTAGGTTGAACAAGGTCTATTCCTTTAGAAGGTCAGGAAGAGGAGGAGCTCAGTATACCTTAAGTTTATCGAAGGAATCAAGGCCAGCTCCATCTAAGCTAGGAGCTCGGCGAACTGACTCTTTAATATAATCCCATGAAGAAAGACCTAATGGCAAGGTCGGACAATGTACAAAAAAGAACTTTTCCTTTCAATTGTGAATGAAAGAAAGGGCACCTTTTAATAACCCCTTCTTACCGACCTGGGGGGAAAGTACCACCAATCCTTCGTAGAAGGATGGTGCTTGAAGGTATAGAAATTTCTAAAAAGCAAAATGGTCGGCTAAACTTCGATCAATCGATAGAGGAAGAGAAAATCTATGACGAACCAAAAGGAGTTCGGTACGACATATGCGAAAGGGATGTTTAAAAATTGGAAGAGGATGACTATGAATGGGGATAGCAGGAGCCTAAGCCTGACACGCAAATCTTCTAAGTACAAACAAAATCGATCGATCGAAGGAGAATTGATCTGGTCATCGGAGCTGGGGAAATCAAGGTCATATTCTAGAGGGATTCCATATTGGATTCGGATTAGAAAAAGATCATCCGAAGTAAGGACGGATGGGATGGTGTCTGGAGCAAAAGATGAGCGGGACATGTTCCTAGGTTCTACCTCGACCAGGGGTGCAAAATCAAAGAAGGTTGGTCCGGACCAGCCCCACGAACTAATGGAGTGGGAGGTTTCGAAAGATATTCAGATCAGATGAACCCAAGAACCCCCCCCCCACAAAAAAAAGAAAAAAAAATCAGGAATACAAGGAGCTAGAAATAATAAGCACAAATAACCTAAGTGAAGGATTAGGAAACTAACCTAAACTGTCCGAGGAGGATGAAAGGATGATGGATGCGATGAGGGTCAATTGAAAGGATGTCCGGAGCTCAGGAAGGCGAGAGAAGGATGAGACCTACGGAAAGAAGGCGAACATGGGTCGAAGAAAGAAGAAGACTCAAGTAGGGATGACTTTCGAACAATAGAAGAAGGCCTTAAATAGCCAGAGGCAACCCAAAGCAGTTATGATTGCAGATCGACTTTGATCGGTCTGCATGTGCCGCGTGTCCCACTCATCATGACAGAAGAGCGGTGACAAGCAGAGTCTTTATGGCGTCGTACCTATGGTAGAGTTTTGATGGAAGATTCGAAGGACCATCTTTTCGGACTCATTTCAGACTTAGAAAAGTTTTGGTGCCAGCACAGTAAACACCAAAATGTCTCATTTTGGTAAGCACGGGAATCCAAGACTGGACTTCGGCCATCGCCTTTTTTCCTCCCTTCCTTCAAATTTCAAACTCGAAAGTAGAAGGACTATTATTAGGGATAAATTTTGCTCCCACCGAAGTCCAGTCTGATGCTTAGCCTAATGTAACTGGTAATCATAGAAGAGCTTTGATCAAAAATTCTTTCTCCAGTAGTTGAACTCCTTCCAAACTCCTCCAGCGGCTGAACTCCTCCCGGACTCCTCCATCATCCGAACTCCTCCAGCAGCAGAATTTCTCCTAGACTCCTCCAGCAGTCGAACTCCTTTCGGACTCCTCCAGCAGTCGAACTCCTTTCGGACTCCTCCAGCAACAGAACTCCTCCCGAACTCCTCGAGCGGCCAAACTTCTTTCGGACTCCTTCAGCAGTCGAACTCCTTTCAGACTCCTCTAGTGGTCGAGCTCCCTGCAGTCATCTAGGAAGGTCTCCGCACGAGTTTGATCTCATACACGATATGAACTAACCCTCATCAGGACTATCTTAGAGGAGTCCAAACTCCTCTAGAATTGATATAGCTCAAAGGTCATCACCAACCGATGCCCATCCCTCTAAATTTTGACTATCAAATCTCAAATGGACTACCATCTCACGACAATAAACACTATCTTCCATAACAAACTCCATGTGATTTTGAGCGGCCCACTACCCGATAGTTATGACTGTCACTGTCAGTTTGTTACAGGCTCCATCTATAAAAGGGATCCTCTAAATGCATTTTCTCTAGGCTCTCTTCTTCCTTCCAAAAACTCTACAACTTTCTTGACTGAGCACTCTATTTCTGTTGGCTGAAAAAGCTAACTTGACCGTCGGAGGATCTTGCCAGAGCTGCCACCCTGAGCTCTAGAGGAGACTTATTTTGTAGGTCACCGATGGTGACCTCATCTTCTCCAACTCTAGCACTTCTTCAATGGCAATCAGATTTCGCACCAACAGATCTAAACACAGTCTACCTAAAAGACAGCTACCCTCTACCCAGGATTGACCAACTGGTAGAATGCGACTTTGGAACATGAAGTCCTTCACCTTCATGGATGCTTCTCCGAATATAATCAAATCCGGATGGCACCATAGGAATGAGGAGAAGACTAGCTTTTATTACTGACCGTGATCTTTATTGTTACAGGGATTATGCCCTTTGGGCTTAAAAATACAGGAGCAACTTATCAGCGCCTTGATGAATAAGATCTTTCAAGTAGCAGATCGGCCACAACATGGAAGGTCTATATAGATGATATGTTGGTTAAAAGTCGATCTTCGTCAAATCATATTGCCAGACCTTGAAGAAGACCTTCGGTACCCTCCAAAAGTATAAGATGAAAGCTGAATCCCTATAAAATGCGCTTTTGGAGTAACCTTAGAAAAAGTTTCTTGGAGATTCATGGTGTCAAGCCACGGCATCAAGGCCAATCTAGAGAAGGTCAGAGCCATCCTAGAGAAATGACTATCCTATAAATAATAAAAAAAGTTCAACGCCTAACAAGTAAGATGGCCAGTCTCTGAATCGCTTAATGTTCAAGGTCAACGGAGCGTTGTATATCCTTCTTTCTAAGTGCTCAAGCAGTCCAAGAACTTCAACTGGACTCCCAAGTGTTCAAGCAGGCCCTTAAAGAATTAAAAGAGTCTATCTTAGTTTCGCCTCCACTGCTAGCCAAACCTGAACCTCGAGAAGAAGCTATTCTTGTACCTCGCCATATCTCTCGTAGCTATTGGAGCTATATTGATCAGGGAAAGAACCTAAAGTTCAGAAGGCCGATCTACTATATAAGTAGAGTCTTGAGGGATGCAGAAATTAGGCATATACCAAATTAGAAAAACTAACCTATATCTTGTTGATTACAGCCAGAAAGCTTCTGATCCTTATTTTCAGGGGCACATAATTACTCTCCTCACTGATCAACCCATCAAGGTGACAGTTCTTCATCGATCCGATACCTTTGGTAGAGTGGCAAAGTGGACGATTGAGCTGACCTAAATTTGACATCCATTTTCAACCTCAGACCATCCATTAAAGCTCAAATACTGACTCGATTTTCATAGTAAAATGCACTATTCCTAGAGGAAGATTGAACCTAGAACATGCCAAGAAGTTTCTTATCCCTAGCTTTTCCTGAAGAAGAAGGCTGATCTTCTTGAAAATCTTCTGGGTGTTGTATGTGGATGGTTCATCCAATGCTTCTAGGGCAGATGCACAGACTTGATCCTTCATCAATCTGAAAGGAGAGGTAGTGGAGTATGCATTATGCTTTGACTTCTCCGCCACTAACAATGGAGCAGAGTATGAAGCTAGCTCTGCTTGCAAGGATTAAGAATAGCTAAGAAAGCTGGAAGTAGAACATCTTGAAGGTTTACAGTGACTCTCAACTGCTTGTGGTAAGCATAAGTCAGTAACTTCTTATGAAGCTCGAAAAGGAAAGCATAAGAAAAAGTACCTTAGAAAAAGTGAAGAGCTTGATCTTGGACCTTC
Source organism: Cocos nucifera (assembly GCA_006176705.1). Classification (NCBI taxonomy): domain Eukaryota; kingdom Viridiplantae; phylum Streptophyta; class Magnoliopsida; order Arecales; family Arecaceae; genus Cocos; species Cocos nucifera. Next base: position 242,954 of record QRFJ01001541.1, on the reverse strand, counting down.
AACAAGCTTTGACATCCAATAGATCCTCTAAGGTGGAGAACACTAGAGCCGACCTCCACTCTAAGTTGGCCACCTTCAGCCCCAAATAAACTACCAAAAAGAAGTTCTTTTTGAAGTTCCTGCAGCGCCCAAGTTTCGTAAGAGCCCCTAAGGCAATGATGCAGGTTGATCATGAGCCCAGCTGGATCGATCCATTGTTTGCATATCTTAAAGATGGAGTTCTTTCCAAGAGACCATAAAGAAGCTCGGAAGTTAAGAAATCAAGCTTCCCGCTATATTTTATATGAAAATAAGTTGTATAAGAGGTCATACTCATTGCCACTCCTCAAGTATCTCCAACCTTCAAGAAGCCAGCTATGCCTTGAGAGAAAGTTCATGAAGGAAATTTATAAAAATTCATCTGGGGGCGAGATCTCTATCACATAAGTTACTTCGTCAAGGAATATTATTAGCCAACAATGCACCAAGATATGGTGGATTATGTGAGAAAATATGATAGGTGTCAGAGAAATGCAAACATTCAGAGATAAGCTGGACTTCACAGCTCACACCGCTGGACACCCATTGGCCATTTGCACAATGGGGGATAGATATACTCGAACTTTTTTCATGGCATCTGGGCAGTGAAAGTTTCTGCTGATAGTAGTAGATTATTTCACTAAATGGGTTGAGGCTGAGCCACTAGCTAAGATCATTAATGCTAAAGTACAGAACATCATTTGAAAGTCAATTGTCCATAGGTTTGGTTTACCTCAAAAACTAATCACTGATAATAGGCATTAGTTTGCAAGTATGAAGTTTGCTAAATTTTGCAAAGATTTGAATATTTCTTACCACTACATTAGTAGCTCATCCACAAGAGAATGATGAAGCAGAAGTAACTAATAGAATTTTGCTTCAAAAAATAAAAGCCATACTCGAAAGGGCAAAAGGAACGTGGGTAGATGAACTCTATCATGTGCTCTAGGCTTACCGAACTACTCAAAGATTGCCCATGAGATAAACTCTCTTTGCATTGGCTTTCGGGATGGAGGTTGTTATCCTGATCAAACTCAAACTCTCTTCAATGCGAGTAGAGACCTTCAATGAATAAAGCAACTCGCAGGATCTTTAAGTCAACCTTGATCTACTGGAAGAAAAGTGGAAGAAGGCCCAGATTCGAATGGTAGCTTATAAGCAAAGGGTAGCCTGCTAATATAACTCGTGGGTCAGGAGCAAGACATTGAGAATAGAGGATCTTATACTTTAGTGAATAGATGTTTTGCAGCCTCAAAATTAGGAAAAGCTCATCCCAAACTTGAAAGATCCTTATGAGGTGGTGGAAATCGTCTGACCAGAAATATATTATCTAAAAAAACTCAAAGAATCAATGCTCTCGCGACCTTGGAATTTAAAAAATCTACATATTATCGGTAAGTCTATCTTAATAAAACTCCTTTACTTCAATATTTTCATTTCTTGGCACAAAATCGTGTGATAACAAGAAATGACTCAACCAAACTTTGCCTATAAATGAAGAAGAAGACCTTCAATTATTTAAGATAGGAGAAGGAAAGAGGCCCTTTCAATGATCCTTTTGTGCCTCTATGACTTTATTAGGGATAGAAAGAAGACCTTGTCCTAGTAAAGGTAAAGGTCAATCCCGTCAAGAATAGGAGAAGAACCTCATCCTGATAGAAGAATAGAGTAAAGATCCATCATATCAGGAACAGAAGAAAAATCTCATCCTGATATCGATGAAGACCTCCATTTATTTAAGATAGGAGGGGAGAGGCCCTTTCAATGGCTCTTTTGTGTCCCTATGACTTTATTGGGGATAGGAGAAAGACCTCGTCCTAACAAAGATAAAAGCCAACCTCGTCAGAAACAAGAGGAGAACCCCATCCTAATAGGAGGATAGAGTAAAAGTCCACTATATTAGGAACAAGAGAAGAACCTCATCCTGATACAGATGAAGATCTTCATTTATTTAAGATAGAAGAAGGGAAGAGACCCTTTCAATGGTCTTTTTATGCTCCTATAATTTTATTAGGGATAGAAGGAAGATCTCATCCTAACAAAGGTAAAAGCCAACCCCATCAGGAATAGAAGAAAAATCTCATCCTGATAGGAAGATAGAGTAAAAGCCTACCATATCAAAAATAGGAGGAGAACTCATCCTGATATGGGTGAAGACCTTCAGTTAATTAAGTTAGAAGGAGGGGAGAGATCCTTTCAATGACCTTTTTATGCCCTTATAACTTTGTTAGGGATAGGAGGAAGACCTTGCCTAACAAAAGTAAAGGCCATCCCCATCAGAAATAGGAGAAGAATCTCATCCTGACAGGAGGATAGAGTAAAGGCCCACCATATCAAGAACAGGAGGAAAAACTCATCCTGATATGGATGAAGATCTCTGATTATTTAAGATAAAAGGAGGGAAGAGGCCCTTTCAATGGTTATTTTGTGTCTCTATGACTTTATTAGAAATAGAAGGAAGATCTCATCCTAATAAAGGTAAAGGCTAATCCTTTCAGGAACAGGAGAAGAACCTTGTCATGATAGGAAGATAGAGTAAAGACCCACCGTATCAAGAATAGAAGAAGAATCTCATCTTGATATGGATAAAGACCTCTGATTATTTAAGATAGGAGGAGGGAAGAGGCCCTTTCAATGGCCCTTTTGTGCCCCTATGATTTTATTAGGGACAGGAGGAAGACCTCATCCTAACAAAGGTTAAGACCAACCCCATCAGGAATAGAAGAAAAATCTCATCCTGACAGAGGGATAGAGTAAAGATCCACCATATCAAAAATAGAAGGAGAACCTCATCCTGATACGGATGAAGACCTCCAATTATTTAAGATAGAAAGAGGGAAGAGGCCCTTTCAATAGCCCTTTTATGCTCCTATGACTTTGTTAGGGATAGGAGGAAGATCTTGTCCTAACAAAGATAAAAGCCGACCTCATCAGGAATAGGAGGAGAACCTCATCCTGATAGGAGAATAGGGTAAAGGCCCACCATATCAGGAATAGAAGGACAACCTCATTCTATTATGGATGAAGACCCTTGGTTACTTAAGACAAGAAGAGGAAAGAGTGGAAAGCTACGCAAGCAAACAATTAAGATGAAATTTTCAAAGTAATATTTCTATTAAAACCAAAAGTTTGATATATGGAGAGGTCCGTAAGACCAATTATAAAAAAAAAAAATAGAGAGAAGCCGAAGCCCTATTCAGAGTTGGACTTCGAGCTGCCAGTGCTGGCCAACACCAAAGATAACTTTAAGTCTTTGATCTTCTCTTCAAGTTTTTGCCAAACCACCATGCTTTCACTCAGCAACTTCTTATATCTCCACGAGTAGTCCTTAACTTTCCTTAACTTCTTTTTTAGCACAGTCAACTCAACCTCTACATCCTTCACAACAACCTATTGATAGACCATTTGCATCTTCAATTCTCGCACTTCCTTTAGGCTATTCCCAAACAATGTGGACAAGTCCTCTAGAGAACTCTATAAAGATAGGACCTTTGTTGAGTTCTTGCTGGAGTTGGCTCCGATCCCTTCAGATAATTATCATTGAAGATAACCAATCTCGTCATCAGCCCTTCGGAGCTTCCCCTTGAGGTCGATGACTTGGCCACACCAGTCGCATCTATACTCATTATGGGAATGCTCAACTGCCTATAAGTGACTTTGAAATTTGAAGAACTTCTTTGTCCAGTCCCAGCCATACTCCTCCCGACTAGTTGATCATGTCGGGTTCCCTTCGAGTAACCAAATCTTTTCTTGCGCTACCTTTAGCTCGACCTCCAGAGAACTCGCTTTGGCCATTAATGTTAGATATATGTGCCCTAGAAGCCAGAATTGGCTGACACTTGTAATACACTTCTAGGGGCAAAATTATAATTTTGACTATAATTAATGAAATGGGTTATTTTCTATCACACATGTATTTAGTGTCTGTGATACATCCTTTGAGTTAATGGTAATGATAATTCATATTTTCAAGAGTTGAAAATTTAAGACATGAATAATCATTATTAACTCATAAACAGCTCCCGACCATAGGATCATCACGAGGATGGTGATTGATCCGGAAGGTTGGTGTACGATCGCTTCTCTTTAGTAGATGAGTCTTGAGTCTACGGTGTGTAGACACCGGAGCGAGAGTACAGGTACTCGTTAGAGAACGAGGGCACTGAGCGTGACCACCTCGAGTAGTCATTAGGGAGTCTACCTTCTCGTCAATGACTGACTCGATGCTGCAGTAGTGTGTCTGGTTCTTTGACCTGAGATGCATCGGCAGTTCACCTTGAGGGTGTTATAGTTTGACTACACCATTACTCGGTCTCCTAGCCATATGGAACCCTGAGGTGTATGTTGGCTATAGCATGTTCATTGTAGGAACTGGATTGCATCAAGATGGAATCTATCTACCTCGGTGGTAGAGGAGTAGCCCTATGATGATCATGAGAATCAAGTCCAGAAATCCATGGCCATGGCAGAGTGAAATAATAGAAAGAGTTTCTATTTAGATTTTCACATTGGACTCGAATCGAATGATTACATCATATGACAGAGACTAGGGTTTGACGAGTTCACCTTAACCCTAATCTGATCGGGGCTCAAGATAGAAGAACTTAATCACACAGGTAGCTGCACCAAGAGGTTCGCATTCAGCTCTGATGGGTTGCCACCATATACTGCTAGGTGTCACTGGTGGATTTTGGGAGCAATTAGAATGATTTAGATGATCGATCATTCTAGCTGTTCGAATCAGAAGAGTTCTGATCCATCGAAAGGAGTTTCGATGATGTCGATGATAGAGATCATGACATATCCCATTACCATACAGAACTGAACCTAACTGGGTCACACAAACAAGGGTTTGAATCTGGTGATCATCAATTGAACTGATCTAGTTCAATTGATCTGAATGAGATTCAATTAGGTTCAAGGAAATCGTGCTAGCACTCGATTGAACCTAACGTTCTTCTTTTACTATCATAAATAAGTTGTCCTGACTGAGCCAAAGGAGTTTGTGCTCAATCAGAGGCCTTCATATGGTCTGACTGGAGGTTGTCCAAGTCAGAATAGGTTGTCTTATTTGTAAGACATTACCTGCCATTTTTGGTCACCTGCCATTTCTTGTTCTTTGACTTTGGTCAAAAGTCTACCTTTGACTGGTCAAACGTTGACCATTGACCCTTTGACTTTTGACCACATGTCATGCACCTATTGGAGAGCTGGTGGGGGCCTGTCCCCCTGCCAGAACCTGGCAAGGAGAAGGGCGCACGCCAAGGGTGGCGTGAGCCCAAGTAGGAGGCGCCTAGGAGTCCTTGTTGGACAAGGACTCCACCTCCCTTTTGGATTCCAATTCAGAGTTCTACTAAGAATCCAAGTTTGACTGGTCTTAGGCCCCTCTAAGGAGGAATCCAGGGGTCTCTATTCCAACCAATCAGATTTAGATCTGATTTCACAAAGGGTTGTGATTGGTTGAGAGGAAGAGGAGTTGGATCACAAGAGGTCTATAAATAAGACCCTGCGCCCAACCCTAATTCTAATGAGATTTCCCACGCCCCAAGGCTGCCTCTCCCCTCCTTCTCCATGCCATAGTCTCTTCTCCCCTTGCTCTCCACGTCCAAAAGTGTTTTGGACTTAGGTTGGTGCGATTCAGATCAAGGAAAGGCGATCAAAAGCAAGAAGGCTGCGCTGCTGCAAAAGGACGACTGCAGATCTTCAAAAGAGTTTTGAAGATCCTCCAGATCAGATCCAGATCTGATTTTTGGAGGTGTGATAGAGAAGAAGAGGATCTCCAGATCCAACCCGAGTGGATACCGGTAGAGGCCAGGCGCTTGCGTGGCTAAGATCCAGAACCTTCCGCTGCAATCAGGATCATCTACAGGGTAATAGGATTACCCAAATCAGGTAAATTAAATTTGATTTAATTTATCTTATTTTATTTTATTTATTAAAATAATAAGAATCAGATCTGAAACATATCAAGATCTGATTGAGATCAAGAGAAAATTTTTGAAATATATCTCTTGATCTAATCAGATCTGGACGAACCTGGACCGGGAAATCAGGATTTCCCTTCAACTGGTATCAGAGCCATGGTTCTAAAATTGTTTAGATCTGATTTTAATTTTATTTTAATTAGAAAATAAAGTGATTTCAGATGTCACATGAGATGTGATCAGATCTGAAATCAGAAAAATTAAAATTAAATGATTTGGATCTAAGAACATGAAGATATGCATGACTAGTTCTAGAATAGAATAGTTCTATAGAATAGTTTTGCATGTCTTTGATTTAATCTGATTAAATCATATTTTAGATCTTCTTATTTACTATTTTTCTGATATTATAAGTGTTATAATAACATCTGATAAACAGCAAATAAAAATTATTTAATTTTAAATATCATATGAGATATGATAGATGCATGACTAGACTAGTTGTAGAATAGTTCTACATAATTGTCTAGATTAGAATTTATTTTGATTAGATCAATTTAAATCTAATTTTTTAGATTATTATGTGATAATTTAGATCTGAAAACATGCATGATTTGATACATGAGATGTATGCAAAATATGCCTTGATTAGATCTAAATTTGTATATGAGATATATGATATAGATCTATAACTGTTTTGTAGATTTACATGTTCCTGATTAAGGCGTTCCTCTTGGCCGTCCGGTCATAAGAACGAAGAAGGGTTTAAAGGCCCTCTCTTCCCATTCGATGGGGTGTTCTTATGACGTGTAGGGGTGCTGCGTGTTCGTCCTTAATCAGAAACCCAAAACTTACTTTCTGCAAAACCCTAGATCCTGAAACCCTAGGATTTATTGTGCATATTTTGTTTATGAACCCAACTTAATTAAGAATTAAGTTTATGGAATATTAATTAGGTCTAAAATTGAGAATTTCAGATCTAAGACATATTCATAATACTGGGTTCGGGCTTGGGTAGCTCAATTAGGTCTAAGCGGTTGATCAAACCGAATCAAGAGTTGGTTAGATGGGATCAACAATGCTTAAATTGACCAGCCTAATAGGATTAAGTCTGGGTCAAGATCGAGTCACGATCAAGCAAGACCTAATTAGGCTCAGAGGTTAGAGTCTGGATTGTAGGCTAACCCAATTGGTTCTGACTCAACAATTTGGTGTCTAAGGTAAGTTTGGCACAGACGACCGACTGGTTTTTAATTGGAAGCTACTCGACCTGAATGCGTTCTTGTGCGAGTTAACGGCATATTCCTTCCACCGGTCTCACTTACCTGGCCATATCTGTTGACACAGTTCTGATCTGAGGTGGTCAATAATCCGAGCTGACCCATGCCACTAGGTTAGTCATAATTGTTATGACTAAGCCAAGTCTAGTTTAATGAGACCTGAATCAATTCTCCCTAAGAAAAGATTAAGTCCGAGGTCTTCCACCATTGTAGACGTGCGGGCCCTTCCCGGGGTTGATTGTTCTCGGCTGGATACAGTGGCTCAGTTGCACCGGGAAGACGCAACCATGTCTATTAGGCATTGGATGCTATGGGCTGGAGGATGAGTTGGGCTCAATATTTCGGATACGGTGAGAGACCCAATTAGGAACCCAGTCTATGCAAATGGTGGGTCTGACTTAACTAAGGAGTGGATCAATATTCCGGATACGGTGAGATTCATGAATTAGAGACCAAGTTTGGGTGCACCATGATTAGAGAATCATTGAACAAGAGTTGTTCACTCATTGGCTAACCCATCACCAATAACTGTTAGGTGAGGTGATGAGTCAGTTGGTGAGACCGCACCACCCACTAGAAATCATCAATCGCGGAGATTTTCGCATCTCTACAGAGGGAGTGTAGGGATCCGAGAAAATAGTGGGAGCTAATTTGTTTAAAAATAAAATCCCTAAACAAATTGGTCAAGTCAAAATTACAGTATCTAACTAGAATCTTTGACTCTCTACAGGAAAATGTCTGCGTCCAACCCACTGGCACGTATCCTAGACACACATAGACTGACTGGACCCAATTATAAAGATTGGCTCAGGAACTACAAAATTGTTTTGGGTTCAGAGAAGTTAACACATGTTTTGGACCAGGACCCTCCCACCTTACCAGCTCGTCCATCCACTGAACAGAGAGCGTCTCTGGAAAAATGGATTGACGAAGACAATAAGGCCAGATACTACATGTTGGGCTCGATGTCTGATGAGCTCCAGCGCCAACATGAAGATATCGGGACTGCTCGCCAAATGTTGGCTCACCTGCAGGAGATGTTTGGTGAACAGAGTCGCGCAGCCAAATATCAAGTCACGAAATGACTTTTTAAGGCTAAGATGCGTGATGGGCAGTCAGTCCAAGATCACTGTCTGACAATGATCAAGGACATGGAAGAGCTTGAGAAGCTCGGTGTGAAGTTGGACTTGGATTTGCAGAACGATATTATTCTGCAATCCTTGACTGATGCATATGGGCAATTCATCATGAATTACCACATGCATAAACTTCAAAATTCCTTGGCCGAGTTGATGAATATGCTGGTTACCGCTGAGCTTTCTATGAAAGGTTCTAAAGGCTCAGTTCTTGCTATGGAACGGACTTCTTCCAAAAGAAAGTCTTATGGAAAGAAAAAGAAGTCTGTGAAAAAGCAAAAGGTAGAAGGATCAAAGAAGAAGAAGGCAGAACCGAAGAAGAAGGTCGATGGCAAAGGAAAGTGTTTCCATTGCAACAGCGACGGCCATTGGAAGCGGAACTGCCCTACTTACCTGGCCACCCTAAAGAACAAGAAGGAAGGTCCTTCTGGAGGTATGCTCGTTATTGAGTCTAACCTTACGGTTTCTTCTGCATCCAGTTGGGTGCTTGACTCTGGTTCTAGTGCTCATCTGTGCACTTCTATGCAGGGTCTTGAGGATAGCAGGAGGCTGAGGGATGGAGACATGATCCTACGCGTCGGTAATGGAGCAAGAGTTGCTGCAGTAGCCGTGGGAACATACCCTCTGCGATTACCATCTGGTTTAGACTTAGTTTTAAAAGACTGTTATTATGTGCCTGCAGCTAGCAGGAATTTGATTTCTGTTTCATGCTTAGCACAAGAAGGTTATGTGATCACCTTCTTTAAGGACCATTGTAACATTCTTTATGAAAGAAATAAAATTGCAAATGGTTTCCTTGTTAATGGTCTTTATCAGTTGCATATTGATGTACCTGTTTTAACTATCGAGCAAAACGTGAATGCCAAACGACCTAGGGATAGTCCAAACGACAGATATCTATGGCACCTGAGATTAGGTCATATAGCAGAAGATAGGATTAACAAATTGGAGAAAAATGGGCTATTGAGTCCATTGACTTTTGAGTCGTATCCAACTTGTGAATCTTGTCTTCAAGGCAAAATGACTAAACTCCCTTTTGTTGGACATGGGGAGAGGGCCACAGATCTCCTTGCCCTAGTACATACTGATGTGTGCGGCCCATTCGATGTGCCGGCTAGAGGCAATTTTGTCTACTTCATTACCTTTACCGATGATCTGTCTAGGTATGGGTATGTGTATCTTATGAGACATAAGTCTGAAGCCTTTGAAAAGTTCAAAGAATTCAGACATGAAGTAGAAAAACAAACTGGAAAACCCATTAAGGTTCTTCGATCAGATCGAGGAGGTGAATACCTTAGCCGGGAATTCCTAGACTATCTTAAGGAAAATGGCATAGTCTCTCAATGGACTCCACCAGGAACACCTCAACTCAACGGGGTTTCAGAACGGAGAAATCGGACTCTATTGGATATGGTTCGATCCATGATGAGCTTCACAGACCTCCCAGATTTTCTTTGGGGACATTCATTATTAACTTCAATCTATTTACTGAATAGGGTTCCCTCTAAAACCGTTCCTACCACACCGTATGAGATATGGCACGGTAAGAAACCAAGTCTGAGTCATCTCAGAATTTGGGGTTGTCCGGCTTATGTCAAAAGACAACAAGCGGACAAGTTAGAGTTTAGGTCCTTTAGAGCTCGATTCATAGGATATCCTAAAGAGTCATTAGGATACTATTTCTACATTCCAGAAGACCACAATGTGATTGTGAGTCGACATGCCATATTTCTTGAAAAATAGTTTATTCAAGATAGTGGCATTGGAAAGCAGATTAAGCTTGATGAGAAAGTCTCACAAGCAGAAACGAGCTAAGGACCAAGTGGAACCAAATCAGGTTGAGCCAATAAGAACACTACCTCCTCCACCTCGTAGATCGGAAAGAGTTTCCCGTCCCCCTGAAAGATACTTAGGTATTATTTCAGAGGATGTAGAGGAAATGTTCCTCATAGGTAATGGTGCTCATGGTGATGATCCCAAAACCTACAACGAGGCGATATCAGATATCGACTCCGAGAAATGGCTTGAGGCAATGAAGTCAGAAATTGACTCGATGCACTCAAACCAAGTCTGGACCTTGGTAGATCCACCAGAAGGTATAGTACCTATTGGGTGTAAATGGATCTTCAAGAGAAAGATTGGTGCAGATGGGAATGTGGAGACATTCAAGGCTAGACTGGTGGCAAAAGGTTATAGTCAACGTGAAGGCATTGACTATCAGGATACCTTTTCCCCGGTAGCTATGCTAAAATCCATCCGCACATTGCTTGCTGTTGCAGCCTATTTCGATTATGAAATATGGCAAATGGACGTGAAAACGGCATTCCTAAATGGATATCTTGAGGAAGATATCTATATGGAACAGCCGCTAGGTTTCACATCCAGTGATACTGATCACAAGGTTTGCAAGCTGCAAAGGTCCATATATGGACTTAAGCAAGCATCTCGGAGCTGGAACACTCGTTTCAATGATGTGATCAAAAAGTTTGGTTTCATCAAAAATGAAGAGGAACCATGTGTTTTCAAAAGGGTCAGTGGGAGCGCTGTTGTCTTCCTCGTATTGTACGTGGATGACATCCTCCTTATTGGGAATGATATTCCCATGTTGACATCAGTCAAGATGTGGTTGTCCTAAGGAATTCTCCATGAAAGACCTAGGTGAAGCATCCTTTATTCTAGGAATTAAGGTCTATAGGGATAGACCGAATAGGATGCTAGGACTTTCACAGAAGATGTACATAGAGGAAGTACTAAAGAGGTTTAGTATGGAAAACTCTAAGAGGGGATTAATACCCTTCAGACATGGTATTCATCTTTCCAAGAAGATGTGCCCCAGCACACCTGAGGAAATAGAACGCATGAGCAAGATCCCTTATGCTTCTGCAATAGGGAGCCTCATGTATGCCATGCTATGTACACGACCTGATATAGCCCATGCTGTGAGTGTCACAAGCAGATATCAGTCAAATCCAGGTGAAGAACACTGGACTTCTGTGAAATGTATCCTTAAGTACTTGAGAAGAACTAAGGATATGATGTTGGTCTTTGGTAATGGAGAACTCCAAGTTCAGGGATACACAGACTCGGACTTCATGTCCGATATAGATGATCGAAAGTCGACATCTGGAAGTCTGTTTGTGTGCAATGGTGGAGCTGTCAGCTGGAAGAGTTCCAAGCAAACTGTGATAGCAGATTCCACCATGGAAGCAGAATATATAGCTGCATCAGAGGCTGCAAAGGAAGCATTCTGGTACAAGAAGTTTGCTGCAGAAATTGGAGTAATGCCATCAGATGCCATTCCTCTTTACTGCGACAACAATGGCGCCATAGCCCTTGCTAAGGAGCCGAGGTCTCACCAGAAGTCCAAGCACATTGAGCGGCGATATCATCTCATCCGCGATTACCTTGAGAAAGGTTACGTTGAGGTCAAGAGAGTCAACTCCACAGATAATGTGGCAGACCCACTTACAAAGCCGTTGGGCCAGCAGAAGATCGAAGCCCACCTTGAGAAGATGGGACTTAGACTTGTAGCCAATTGGCTTTAGGACAAGTGGGAGATTGTTAGATATATGTGCCCTAGAAGCCAGAATTGGCTGACACTTGTAATACACTTCTAGGGGCAAAATTATAATTTTGACTATAATTAATAAAATGGGTTATTTTCTATCACATATGTGTATTTAGTGTCTGTGATACATCCTTTGAGTTAATGGTAATGATAATTCATATTTTCAAGAGTTGAAAATTTAAGACATGAATAATCATTATTAACTCATAAACAGCTCCCGACCATAGGATCATCACGAGGATGGTGATTGATCCGGAAGGTTGGTGTACGATCGCTTCTCTTTAGTAGATGAGTCTTGAGTCTACGGTGTGGAGACACCGGAGCGAGAGTACAGGTACTCGTTAGAGAACGAGGGCACTGAGCGTGACCACCTCGAGTAGTCATTAGGGAGTCTACCTTCTCGTCAATGACTGACTCGATGCTGCAGTAGTGTGTCTGGTTCTTTGACCTGAGATGCATCGGCAGTTCACCTTGAGGGTGTTATAGTTTGACTACACCATTACTCGGTCTCCTAGCCATATGGAACCCTGAGGTGTATGTTGGCTATAGCATGTTCATTGTAGGAACTGGATTGCATCAAGATGGGAATCTATCTACCTCGGTGGTAGAGGAGCAGCCCTATGATGATCATGAGAATCAAGTCCAGAAGCCCATGGCCATGGCAGAGTGAAATAATAGAAAGAGTTTCTATTTAGATTTTCACATTGGACTCGAATCGAATGATTACATCATATGACAGAGACTAGGGTTTGACGAGTTCACCTTAACCCTAATCTGATCGGGGCTCAAGATAGAAGAACTTAATCACACAGGTAGCTGCACCAAGAGGTTCGCATTCAGCTCTGATGGGTTGCCACCATATACTGCTAGGTGTCACTGGTGGATTTTGGGAGCAATTAGAATGATTTAGATGATCGATCATTCTAGCTGTTCGAATCAGAAGAGTTCTGATCCATCGAAAGGAGTTTCGATGATGTCTATGATAGAGATCATGACATATCCCATTACCATACAGAACTGAACCTAACTGGGTCACACAAACAAGGGTTTGAATCTGGTGATCATCAATTGAACTGATCTAGTTCAATTGATCTGAATGAGATTCAATTAGGTTCAAGGAAATCGTGCTAGCACTCGATTGAACCTAACGTTCTTCTTTTACTATCATAAATAAGTTGTCCTGACTGAGCCAAAGGAGTTTGTGCTCAATCAGAGGCCTTCATATGGTCTGACTGGAGGTTGTCCAAGTCAGAATAGGTTGTCTTATTTGTAAGACATTACCTGCCATTTTTGGTCACCTGCCATTTCTTGTTCTTTGACTTTGGTCAAAAGTCTACCTTTGACTGGTCAAACGTTGACCATTGACCCTTTGACTTTTGACCACATGTCATGCACCTATTGGAGAGCTGGTGGGGGCCTGTCCCCCTGCCAGAACCTGGCAAGGAGAAGGGCGCACGCCAAGGGTGGCGTGAGCCCAAGTAGGAGGCGCCTAGGAGTCCTTGTTGGACAAGGACTCCACCTCCCTTTTGGATTCCAATCAGAGTTCTACTAAGAATCCAGTTTGACTGGTCTTAGGCGCCCTCTAAGGAGGAATCCAGGGGTCTCTATTCCAACCAATCAGATTTAGATCT
>QRFJ01001541.1:166423-229372 GCA_006176705.1 Cocos nucifera | reverse complement strand
TCTTGTGAAATTCTGGGTGTTTTTATTTTTTTAGAGGAGTTTCAAAAATATACTTCCTTTGGATAGTTTTGGCTAGAAGCTAAATGGCTAATTTTAGAAGGAAGATCGCTCTTAATATTTTTCTACCCTCGGAATTTGTTGAATGCCAAAACTGCCGAAGTCGGAGTTCAAAATCCTTTATCTTCTCAGATATTTCATTCATACTTTTCTCCTTTTCTTCATAGTTGCCACTAACTTGGCCGACACTATATGAGGAATCATTGTAGAGTTAAAAGTCGATCTATTTTTAACTCTCTTGCTATTTTTAATCTGACGATCTGTGCTTCAATGCGGCCCTCATTATTAGTGGAAGAAAAAACACTAATTTTGATCAGAGTCATTTAGATCTGATCGGATCAAGAGAGATAATTTTCAAAAAAAAAATTTTAAGCATCTTATATTAATCTAAGAATGTTTTAGATCTAATTATTGATCTAGATGAATAAAATAAAAATAAATTAAATCTAATTTAATTTATACCTTATGTTAGATAATCTGATTATTCTTTTGATGATCCTGCTGATTAGCCTGACTTCTGGACTAAGCCACACAAGCACCTGGCTCTACTGGTATCCACTTGAGGATTAGATCTGGAATCTTCCCTTATTATTACTCTCCAAAAAATTAAAGATTTGAATCTGAATTTGGAGAATTCTTCAAGAACTCCTTCTGGAAAGATCAGCAGTCATCTCTGTAGTAGTGCCTGCGTTCTTCCATGCTCGTCAGCTTTTGCTTGTTTGGATATCGCACCAAAACATTGGAGGCCCCAAAACTTCCCTTGGGGCGTGGAGAGGAGAAGAGGAGTTACGAGATGACATGGAAGAGGGATAAGGTAGCCTTGGGGATGGGCAAAGAGAAGGACTCGACGGGCTCAAAAGTTGGGCAATGGATTTGATTTGAATAGACCGCCGTACTGTGCACATGCAAGTGGCCACATCATCCCGACCAATGCTCGTGATTAGTCGATGCAATCATATCTAAATCTGATTGGTGGATGACATCACCTGATCCAATCAGATGAGGAGCCCCATAGTTCATCCTTAGTATGGTGCTTAAGGACTGTCAAAGTCTATAGGTATAGGGTCACCTAAGTAGAATCCTAGAGAAGACCTGGAGTCCCATCCGCATGGGACTCCAGGCGGTCCCCCCTATCATGGACCGCACGCCTCCTAGATGTTTCCGCTCCTTCTTTCGCATTTTTCAATAAAGGAGGAACCAAATCCTACTGCTCTTCAATAGTGATGCACATATGGGGTTAGATGTCAAGCGTTCAAAGGTAACAGTTGACTAAAGTCAAAGGACAGAATTTACGCAAGGTGCAGATAAAAATGAGGTGTTGTCTTAAAATTCTAATCTCATAAATAAGACAAACACTTTTCTAACTATAGGACAACTTTATCCAGAACCAGTAAAGGTAAGCTGAGTGAGACAAAACTCATTTGGCTTCAAGTTTGGAAGGGATAACTCCTCTTTAATAAAGATAATAAAAAAACACGTTAGGTTCAATCATCGTGCCTAACGATTAGTTCTTGGAACTCTAATTGAATCTACATTCAAAATCAATTTAACTAGTGTTAGTTCAATTGATGATATTAAGATCCAAAACTTTTGTTTAGTGTGACATCAGATTAGGATTCTAGTTCTGTATTGGTATGTTGGAATATGTTAGTGATCTCCATCATCGACATTCAATCAAATGATCCTTTCGATGGATCAAAACTCTTCAGAATTCAGACAACTAGAATGATCATCATCAAATCATTCTAATTGCTCCTAAAATCCATCAGTGACACCTTAGCAGTATGTTGGTGGCAATCATCAAAATTAAATGAAACCTCTTAGTGCAGCTACTTGTGAATGATTAAGTTCTTCTTATCTTGAGCCCCGATCAGATTAGGGTTAAAGGTGAACTCGTCAAACCTAATTTCTATCATATGATTAATCCATTTCGATTCAAGTTCGATGTAAAAACTTTAAATGAAACTCTTTCTATTAATTTCCTCTAGGCCGATGCCATGGGCCTTATGAACTTGATTCTCAAAGATCATCATAGGGCTCGCTACCTCACCACACGAGGGGGGGGTAAGATAGATTCCTCTTGGGTGAGAATCCAATTCCTATAATGAACATGCTATATAACCAACAATACACCTCAGAATTCCAAAAAGGGCTAGGAGACCGATCATGGTGTAGTCAAACATATAACACCTGAATAGAACTCCGATGCAGCTCAGGTCAAAAAACTAGATAACACCAGCTTCAAGGTTGAGTCAATCAGAAGAGAAGTTAGATTCTATGACTGCTCGAGGTGCACGCTGTGCCCTCATTCTTTTAAACCGAGTTTAGTACTCTCGCTCTGTGTCTCTACACCATAACTCAAGACTCATCTACTCATGGAAGGAAGCGGATTGTTACACCAACCTTCGGATAGATAATACCATCCCTCCATGTATGATCCTATGGTAGGAGGCATTTTATGAGTTAAATAAATAAAATTCATGTCTTAAAGTTTCAACTTCTTTTGAAAATATGAATAATCATTAATCATTAAACTCAAGGGAATGTAATCATAGACACTTAAATAATATTATGATAGAAGAATAATCTATTTTATTATTTATATTCAAAAATATATAATTTTGCCTCATAGAAGGTTGTTATTACAAGTGTTACAATTCTTGGCTTCGGAGGGGCACACATATCTACAAACTCCTTACTTGATTCTAAAAGCCAATTGGCTACAAATCTAAGTTTCATTCTTCTCATAGGTGGGCTTCGATCTTCTGCTGGCCCAGAAGCTTTATAAGTGAATCTACCGTATTATCTACGATCGACTCTCTTGACCTCGACGTATCCCTTCTTGAAGATAATCATGGATGAGATGGTATCACGCCCGATTGTGCTTGAAATTTTTTGATTGAGATCGCGGCTTCCTTAGCAAGGCTATGGCACCATTATTATGCAGTACAGAGGAATGGCATTTGATGGCATCACTCCATCTCTATGGCCAAACCTTTTGTTACCAGAATGCCTGCCTTTGCCAGCTTCTGATGCAGCGATGTGTTCTGCCTCCCATGTGAAGAGGCTGCTATCACTCTATCGTTTTGGAACTTTTCAACTGACACGCTCCACCATTGCACACAAAATAGACTTGCCCAGATGTCGACTTTCGATCATCTCAATCAGACGATAAGAATTCAAGTCTGTATATCTCTTAGACTTGGCAGTTCTTCATTACCAAAGCGATCAACAACATATCCCTTAGTTCTTCTCAAAGTACTTAAGATACATTTCACAGAAGCCAGTTCTTCACCTAGATTTCGACTGATATCTGCTCGTGACACTCACAGCATGGGCTATATTAAGGTCTGGTACATAACATAGCTATACTTGAGGCTCCCTATTGCTGAAGCATAAGGGATCTTGCTCATGCACTTCTATTTCCTCATGTTATGCTAGGCACTTCTTTCTTGGAATGATGAATTGCCATGTCTGGAAGGGTACAAATCCTCTTAGAGTGTTCATGGCTTAAACCTTTTTAGGCACTTTTCTAGCTGTACATCTTTTTTGTGAAACTCCTAGCCATCCCTATTCGGTCTATTTCGTATAGACCTTAATTCTAAAATAAAGGATACTTCTCCTAGGGATCTTTTCATGGAGAATTCTTTAGATAACCAATATTTTAACTATGGTTCAACCATGAGAATATCATATTTCAATAAGAGGATGTCATTCAACATACAATACGAGGAAGACAATAGCAACTCCCACTGAAATCTTTTTGAAGATACATGGCTCCAACATTCTTAAATGAAACCAAATAATTTTGATTCACATCATTAAAAATGAATATTCCAACTCCGAGATGCTTGCTTAAGTCTATATATGAGGACCTTTTGTAGCTTGCATACCTCTGGTTGGATCATTATCATCATTGGATGTGAAACCAGCAACGTATCTATAAAGATATATCCTCCTCAAGATAATCCATATTAAGGAATATTCATTTTCACATCCATTTGACCATATTCATAATTTGACAATAAGCCTACAACATGCAAAGCAATGTGCGAATAGGATTTAAGCATAGCTTACTGGTGAAAAGGCATTCCTGATAGTCAATGCCTTCGTGTTGACTATAACCTTTGCCACAATCTAAGCTTTGCAATGTCTCCACACATTTTCATTCTAACACGCAATCTTCTCTTCGTTGGTTAGATCCATTTACACACCCAATAGTACTATACCTTCTGAATGGATCACCAAGGGTCCAGACCTTGTTTGAAGTGTAGTTCAAGTCAATTTCCTGACTTCAATTGCCTCTAACCACTTCTCGAAGTCGATTATCCGATATCGTCTCGTATAGTTTTGTGAGCATCATCACCATAAACTCCATTGCCTCACTAAAAACACCCTTTTTTTTACCTTTCCTCTAAAAATAGTTATATAGATACCTCTCAGTGGGGATTGGAAAACTTTTTTTCGATCTATATGAGGTGGAGGCAGGTAGTGATATGGATTGGTTTAACACTAATTTGGTTCTCAATTAGGTCCTTAGCTCTCTTGCTCTATCGTGAGATTTTCTCATCGAGCTTTGATCCATGCTTTCCAATGCCACATATCTTGAATAAATTATTTTTAAGAAAGAATGCATGATCGACTCAGGGAATCATATTTTGATTCTTCTGGAATGTAAGAAATTAATATCCTAAATGACTGCTTTAGGATATCTTATAAATCAAAGCTCTGAAGGAATCTAAAGTCTAACTTAGTCCCCTTGTTGTCTTTGACATGAGCCGAACAACCCAGATTTGAGATGACTCAAACTTGATATTCTTACCATGCCAATATCTCATATGATGCGTAGGAATGCATTTAGAAGACAATCCTATTCGAGTAAAATATAATATTGTAGTTAACAAATAGTGCTCCCCAAAGAAATCACGGGAGGTCCTATGAAGCTCCATCAATGGGATCGGACCATATCCAATAGAGTCTGATTCACTCCGTTCTGAAAACTCTGTTGACGTCTGAGTGTTCCAAGGTGAAGTCACCATTGAGAGCACCTATTTCATTTTTTTAATGATAGTCCAGAATTTTGTTGACCTAAGATATTTCACACTTCTCAATCTGACAAAGAAACTATTTAATGGGTTTTCCTATATGCTTTCTCTAACCTTCATGTCTAAATTTCTTGAAATCTTTCAAAGGCTTCAGAACTTGTGATCTCAAAAGATACACCATACCCATACCTAATTTAAAAAATCAATCGATAAAGGTTATAGAAGTAGACAAAGTTGCCTTTAGCCAGCACATCACAATGGGTCCGCACACATCAGTAATAAATACTAAGGCAAGAAGATCTGTGCCCTGTTCCCCATGTCCCTACAAAAGAGAAGCTAGTCATTTGCTACGAAGAACCAAGATTCAATAAATTAGATATGACTCGAAAAGTCAATGGACTCAATAGCCCAGTTTTCCTCCAATTTGTTAAGCCTATCTCTGCCTATATGAATCTAGTCTGAGAAGGTTGCCAATTTTAAGATACCCTTATCATTTGGACTTATCCCTAGATCATGTTCATCGGTATTCACATTTTCTCAAATTAAAAATCAAGATACAATCAACATAGTAAACTGATAAAGACCGTTAATAAGAAAACCACTTGCACAATTTTATTCTCTTTTATAAAGAAGTGTTACAATGTCCTTAAGGGGGAAAACTAATTAAATACTAGCCTTTACTAATGCAAGGCAACAGAAACTAGAAATCAAAATTTCTGCTGCTGCGCAGGCACATAAATATAGACTCTTTTAAAACTAAAGTCTAACCAGATGGTAGTCGAAGAAGCGGTACATGTTCCACGGTCATTGCAAGTAAACTCTTTGATCCCATTTTTGATGCACAGATCATCCTCACCATCCCTTAGCCTCCTGCTATTCTTAATGATTCCTGTCATAAAGTGCACAAACTGAGCACTAAATCAGAGTACTAAGCACCCAATTGGATGTAGAAAAAAAATCGTGAAGGTAGACTCCGAATAACGCAGGTAATACCTTCCAAAAGGACCTACCTCCTTCTTATCTTTAGGCATGGCCAGTATGTAGGAGCAATTTGCTTTCAAAGTGGCCATTCATTGTCTGTAATGAAAATATCTTTTCTTTATTAGCGCCTTCTTTTTCAGCCTAGGTCTTTTTCTTTCTTTTTCTCTTCATCTACTGCCTTTTCATAGACTTCTTCTTCATTTTCAAAGAAATTTCTCGATTGGAAGAAGTCCTATTCCAAGCAAGCCACTGAGCATTTAGGAACCCTTTCATAGAATAAGCTCAGTGGTAACCAGTATGTTCATAAAGTTGGCCAAGAAATTTTGAAGTTAGTGCATATGGTCAGATTCATGATGAACTGTCTATACGCACAGTCAAAGATTGCAGAATTATGTCATTCTATAGATCCAAGTTACTAACTTCACTCCGAGCTCTCTCAAGCTCTTTCAAAATCCTGCATCAATCATTAGAGACAATGATATCTTGGGAAGCTGTATCTGACCCATCACACCATCTAGTCTTTGGAAAGTCATTTAGTGACTTGGTAACTTGGCTGCGTCGACTCTGATCATAAAACATCTCTTGCAGGTGCAGCCCACACAATTTGACGCGGGACAGCAAACCTGCACTCCTTAGATACAGATCTTCATGTTGGCGCATGAAGTTCATCAGAAATCGAGCTCTCCAACATGTACATATCTGACCTTTGTATCTTTGTCCGATCCACCTATCTAGAATGCTCCCTGTTCAAACAATGGCACGGGTCACTCTCCTGCTGATCACAGGCGTAGGAGAATCCGTAGTCCAAATCACCATCGAGCTACAACCTCATCTCAAACATCCAAAAAAATTTTAAAATTTTGGAGCAAGTCCTTATAAATTGATCCTGATTAGTCTATGGATGTCCAGGATTCGTACAGTGGTTGGATTGGAAGAACATTTTTCTGTTAGAGAGTCAAAATTTCTAGTTAGATTTATAATTTAGACTTAAAACCATTTTATTTAAAAATGTTATTTTTTAAATTAAAATTAGGTTTCACCTATTTTTCTCAGATCCCTACACTCTCTCTGTAGAATGCGAAAATCTTCAATGATTAATAATTTCTAGTGGGTGGGTGTGGTCCCACCAACTTAACTCATCACCTCACTAAACGGTTATTGGCTGTCGGGTTACCAAATGAGTGCAACCAAACTACTTGTTCAAATGATTCTCCATCATCATGGTGCACCAAACTTGATCTCTAATTCAGAAACTCTCACCCATGCTGAAATATTGATTCACTTCTAGTTAAGTCCATGATTCTCACGCAATTTGCATAGATTGGAATTTCTAATTGAGTCTCTAACATCATCCAAAATATTGAGGATCTCAATCCAACTCCTATCAGTCCACCGCGTAGCCATCTAATCCTAATAGACCATGGTTGCCATCTTTTGGCTTGCCAAAGTCTGAACATCAATCTCTGTAGTACATAGTCCATCGTCCTTACGACTACCCAAATAATCCAACCGTCTCTACTCTCCATATTCTGCTACTCACATCATCGTATCCAATCCACGTTTATCATCCGACCACAATATACTACTGCCCCTACTCCTATAGCCTTAGTTCTTGTAGTCCATGATTTAATTTCTGGCTTCGTGGAGAATAGTAGATAACAATCTTTCGATCCGGCCCTACTACATCTACAATGTGGAAGACTCTTAGACTAATTTTTTACTTAGGAGATTTCTTGCATTTAGGTCTCATTAAACTAGAACCTTGACATTAGTCATAACCATTAGACTAATCTGAGTGGCATGGCGTTGTAAAGAATATGAGATGCCCTAGAAGCCTTAGAATTTCAGGCTGACACTCTGGTTAATTACACTTCTAAGGATAAAATAAAATTATAATTTTGACTATAAATAATAAAATGGGTTATTTTCTATCACATATGTGTATTTAGTGTCTGTGATACATCCTTTGAGTTAATGGTAATGATAATTCATATTTTCAAGAGTTGAAAATTTAAGACATGAATAATCATTATTAACTCATAAAATGCTCCCGACCATAGGATCATCACGAGGATGGTGATTGATCCGAAAGGTTGGTGTACAATCGCTTCTCTTTAGTAGATGAGTCTTGAGTCTACGGTGTGGAGACACCGGAGCGAGAGTACAGGTACTCATTAGAGAACGAGGGCACTGAGCGTGACCACCTCGAGTAGTCATTAGGGAAGTCTACCTTCTCGTCAATGACTGACTCGATGCTGCAGTGGTGTGTCTGGTTCTTTGACCTGAGGTGCATCGGCAGTTCACCTTGAGGGTGTTATAGTTTGACTACACCATTAACTCGGTCTCCTAGCCATATGGAAATCCTGAGGTGTATGTTGGCTATAGCATGTTCATTGTAGGAACTGGATTGCATCAAGATGGAATCTATCTACCTCGGTGGTAGAGGAGCAGCCCTATGATGATCATGAGAATCAAGTCCATAAGCCCATGGCCATGGCAGAGAGTGAAATAATAGAAAGAGTTTCTATTTAGATTTTCACATCGGACTTGAATCGAATGATTACATCATATGATAGAAACTTAGGGTTTGACGAGTTCACCTTAACCCTAATCTGATCGAGGCTCAAGATAGAAGAACTTAATCACACAAGTAGCTTGCACCAAGAGGTTCGCATTTCTCAGCTTTTGATGGGTTGCCACCATATGCTGCTAGGTGTCACTGATGGATTTTGGGAGCAGTTAGAATGATTTAGATGATCAATCATTCTAGTTGTTTGAATCAGAAGAGTTCTGATCCATCGAAATGAGTTTCGATGATGTTGATAATGGAGATCATGACATATCCCATTACCATATAGAATTAAACTTAACTAGATCACACAAATAAGGGTTTGGATCTGGATATCATCAATTAGGCTAATCCAGTTTAATTGATTTGAATTAGATTCAATTAGGTTTAAGGAAATCGTGCTAGCACATGATTGAACCTAATATTCTCCTTTTTCTATCATTAAAAGTTATCTCGACTGAGCCAAATGAGTTTGTGCTCACTCAGGTACCTTTACTTGGTTTGACTAAAATTTGTCTAGATCAAAAAAGGGTTTTATGAGATAAATTTGAGACAACACCTACCATTTTCCATCATCTGCTAATTCTTGTCCTTTGATTTTGGTCAAACATTGACCTTTGACCCTTGGACATCTATCCATGTGTCATGCACTTATTGGAGAGTAGATAGGAGTTTGTCCCCTCACTAGAATTTAGAAAGGAAGGGGTGTATGCCTAGGATGGCATGCGCCCATGGATAGGGATGCTTGGAGTCCCATATGGATGGGACTCCAGATTGCTTCTTGGGTTCAAACTAGGTGATCCTCACCTGTAGACTTTGACCAGTCTTAGGTGCCATCTAAGGATGAATCTGTGGGTCTCTCATCTGATTAGATTAGATCATGTCATCCCATCAATCAGATTTAGTTTTGATTGCATGAAGCAACGTGATTGGTCGGGATGATGTGGCATTGCGTGGCACAGCAGGATCTATATAAAGACCTATCTGCGCCCAACTTAGATAGAACTTTCTCCTATCCACACCCCAAGACTTCTCCTCTTTCTCCTCCATGCCACCTTTCTTATCCTCTCTCTCCTCTCCATGCCTAAGGAAAGTTGGGCTTCAAATTAGTGTGATTCAAGCAAGAAAAGGTTGACGAGAAAAGAAGAAGGCAACACTTCTGTAGAGACGACAGCAGATCTTCGAAAGGAGTTTCAAAGATCCTCCAAATCAGATCCATATCTAATTTTTAGAGACGTGATAAAGAAGAAGAAGATCTTCAAATCCAGTCTGAGTGGATACCGATAGAGATCAGGCATTTGCGTGGCTAGATCCAGAATCTCAGACAATCAGCAGGATCATTAATGGGTAATCGGATTACCCAAAATCAAGATAACATTAATTTAGATTTAATTTAATTTAATTTTTTTATTTATTAGATCATAAAATTAGATCTAAAAAATATCAGATCTGATTTGGATCTAAGAGAAAATTTTTGAAATATGCCTCTCAATCCAATCAGATTTGAACAAACCTGACACGAAAAAATCTAATTTTTTTCTTCATGGGTTAGCTCGGATTATTGACCACCTCAAATCAAAACTGAGTCAACAAACATGGCTAGGTAAGTGAGACTGATGGAAGGGATATGCCATTAACTCGATAAGAATACATTCAAGTCGAGTAGCTTCCAATTAAAAATCAGTCGGTCGTATCTGCCAAACTTACCTTAGACACCAAATTATTGAGCCAGAACCAATCGGGTTAGCTTACAATCCAGACTCTAACCACTGAGCCTAATTAGGTCTTAGCTTGATCGATCACTTACATGACTCAATCTTGATCCAGACTTAATCCTATTAGGCTGGTCAATTTAAGCATTGTTGATCCCATCTAACCAACTCTTGATTCGATTTGATCAACCGCTTAGATCTAATTGAGCTACCCAAGCCCGAACCCAATATTATGAATATATCTTAGATCTAAAATTCTTAATTTTAGACCTAATTAATATTTTATAATCTTAATTCTTAATTAAGTTTAGGGTTCACAAACAAAATATGTAAATAAAATCCTAGGATTTCAGGATCTAGGGTTTTGCAGAAAATAAGTTCTTGATTTTTGATTAAGGACGAACGCGCAGCACCCCTACACATCATAAGAACACCCCATCGAATGGGAGGAGAGGGTATTTAAACCTTACTTTATTCTTATGATCGAACAGCTAAGGGAAATGCCTTAATCAGAAATATAAATCTGCAAAACTACTTAGATCTACATCATATATTTCATATATAAAAATTGATCTAACTTTATACATATTTTGCATACATCTCATGTATCATATCATGCATATTTTTTATATCTAAATTATCTCATAATTATCTAAAAAATTAGATTTAAATTAATCACATCAAAATAAATTCTAATCTAGATAATTATGTAGAACTATTCTACAACTAGTCTAATCATGCATGTATCATATCTCATATGATCTTAAAAATTAAATAATTTTTATTTTTATTTTTTAGATCTTATTATAATATTTATAAGTTTTAAAAAATAAAAAATAAATAGATCTAAATTTATAATTTAATTAAAATAAATCATGATCATGCAAGACTACGTATAGAACTATTCTATTTTACAACTAGTCATGCATATTATAGAACTTAGATCTATATTATTTAATTTTAATTTTTTTGATTTTAGATCTAATAATATCTCATGTGACATCTAAAATCATCTAATTTTTAGATTAAAAATAAATAAAAATTAGATCTAAATAATTTGAAAAACCTGGCTCTAATACTAGTTGAAGGAGAAATCCTGATTTTTCGGATCAGATTTATTTAGATCTGATCGGATTAAGAGAGATATTTTAAAAAAAAATTTTAAGCATCTATATTAGATCTGAGATGTTTTAGATCTAATTTTATAGATATAATGAATAAAAATAAAAATAAGTTAAATCTAATTTAATTTATATCTTGATGTTGGGTAATCTGATTACCCTTTGATGATCCCGCTGATTGCCTGAGATTTTGGATCTAGCCATGCAAGCGTCTGGCCTTTACCGATATCCACTTGGACTGGATTTAGAGATCTTCTTCTTCTTTATCATTTTTCTAGAAATTAGATCTAGATCTGATTTGGAAGATCTTCAAAACTTCTTCTGAAGATTAGCAGTCGTCTCTGCAGCAGTGCTGCCTTCTTCCTTCCTTATCAGCTTTTTCTTGCCTGGATCGCACCAAACTGGATGGCATGGAGGAGGGAGAGGGGCAGCCTTGGGGCATGGGCTAAGAGGAACTCTCTAAAAGTTGGGCGCAGATGGTTTATTTATAGACCCTACTGTGCCATGCAGTGCCACATCATCACGACCAATCGCGTTGCTTCATGCAATCATATCTAAATCTGATTGGTGGGATGACATCACCTGATCCAATCAGATGAGAGCCCCACTAGTTCATCCTTAGATGGTGCCTAAGACTGGTCAAAGTCTATAGGTAAGGGTCACCTAAGTAGAATCTAGGAAGTAACCTAGAGTCCCATCCGTATGGGACTCCAGGCGTCCCTATCCATGGCCGCATGCCTCCTAGGCATGTTCCCCCTTCTTTCCAATTTCCAATAAGGGGACAAATCTCTATCTGCTCTTCAATAAGTGCATGACACATGGGTAGATGTCCAAGGATCAAAGGTTAATGTTTGACCAAAGTCAAAGGACAAGAATTAGCAGGTGATAGAAAATGGCAGGTGTTGTCTTAAATTTATCTCATAAATTAAGACAACCCTTTTCTAACTTGGACAAGCTTTAGTCAGACCAAGTAAAGGTACCTGAGTGAGTACAAACTCATTTGGCTCAGTTGGGATAACTTTTAATGATAATAAAAAGAGCACGTTAGGTTCAATCGTGTGCTAGCACGATTTTCTTGAACCTAATTGAATCTAATTCAAATCAATTAAACTAGGTTAGTCCGATTGATGATATCTAGATCCAAACTTTTGTTTGTGTGATCCAATTAGATTTAGTTCTGTATGGTAATAGGATATGTTGTGATCTCCATCATCGACATCATCAAAACTCCTTTCGATGGATCAGAACTCTTCTAATTAAGACAACTAGAATGATCGATCATCTAAATCATTCTAATTGCTCCTAAAATCCATCAGTGACACCTAGCAGTATATGGTGGCAATTCATCAAAATTGAAAATGAACCTTTCAGTGCAGCTACTTGTATGATTAAGTTCTTCTATCTTGAGCCCCGATCAGATTAGGGTTAAGGTGAACTCGTCAAACCCTAATTTCTATCATATGATTTAATCATTCGATTCAAGTTCAATGTGAAAAACTTTAATAGAAACTCTTTCTATTATTTCACTCTGCCATGACCATGGGCTTATGAACTTGATTCTCAAGATCATCATAGGGCTGCTCCTCATCCACCGAGGTAGATAGATTCCCTCTTGGTGCAATCCAATTCCTATAATGAACATGCTATAGCCAACATACACCTCAGAATTCCAAATGGCTAGGAGACCGAGTCATGGTGTAGTCAAACTATAACACTTATAAGGTGAACTGCCGATGCATCTCAGATCAAAGAACCAGACACACCACTGCGGCTTCAAGTTAGTCATCAACGAGAAGGTAGACTTCCTTATGACTGCTCGAGGTGGTCACGCTCAGTGCCCTCATTCTTTAACGAGTATCTATACTCTCGCTCTGGTGTCTCTACACCATAGACTTAAGACTCATCTACTATGAAGAAGCGATTGTACACCAACCTTCCGGATCAATCACCATCCTCATGATGATCCTATGGTGAGGAGCATTTTATGAGTTAATAAATGAAAATTCATGTCTTAAATTTTTAACTCTTGAAAATATAAATTATCATTATCATTAACTCAAGGAATGTATCATAGACACTAAATACATATTTATGATAAAAAAATTCATTTTATTATTTATAGTTAAAATTATAATTTTGCCCTCAGAAGTGTATTACAAGTGTCAGCCAATTCTAGCTTCTAGGGTGCACATATCTAACAATTAGTTGTAAAAAATTTGAAGCATAGAGTGTATTCAGTAATGACTCCCTCAGGATTAACTAAGATCAATTTCGTGCCTGCTCCAATAGAGTTGGATGAACCATCGACATATAGGATCCAAAAATCTTCAGGAAGGTTGGCACTTTCTTCGGGGAGACTTGGTTGCAACCATAGGATGCCGGTCTCATTCTGTTCAAGCTCGACTTCATCTAGAATGGTACATTCTACTATAAAATCTATCAATATCTGAGCTTTGATTGATGGTTGAAGTCGATAATTAATGTCAAACTTTGTCAGCTCGATTGCCCATTTCGCGATTCTTCCGAAAGCATCCGTTCGATGAAGGACTATTTTTATTGGTTAATCCATGAGGACCATTATGGTGTGTCCCTAAAAGTATGTTTGGAGTCTCCTGATAGCGATTAGAAGAGAGTAAGTCAATTTTTCTAACTTAGAGTACCTGGTCTCTGCATTGCTCAGGATCTGACTTACGTAGTAGACTGATCGCTGCATCTTCACTTCCTCCTTGACCAGGACTGCTGCCAAGGCCATCGGGGAGGCTGCTAGGTACAAGAATAATTCTTCTCTGAGTTCAAGCTTAGCTAGTAGTGGGAGTGAGCCAAGGTAATTTTTGAGCTCCTTAAATGTTCGTTGACACTCCATCATCCAGTGAAAGTTCCTTGGTTGCTTGAGAACTTGGAAAAAGGGCATGCATCACTCAGTCGATCTTGAGATGAAGTGATTTAGGGATGCCACTTTTTCAATCAGGAACTGAACTTTTTTTATTATTTTTGGAGTAGTCATCTCCTGAATAGCTCAGATTTTCTCTGAATTTGCTTCGATCCTATGCCTTGACACCATAAACCATAGAAACTTCTTCGAGGTCACACCAAAGGCATACTTGATCGGGTTCAGCTTCATTTTATACTTTTTGAGTGCACTGATGGTCTCTTCAACATTGGATATGTGGTTTATTGAAGCTCAACCTTTGATGAGTATGTCATCCACATACACCTCCATATTGCAGTCGATCTGCTCCTTGAAGATCTTGTTGACTAGGCGTTAGTACGTTGCCCCTGCATTCTTGAGTCTAAAAGGCATAACCCTATAACAGTAAAGACCACAGTCAGTCCCAAAAACAATTTTCTTCTCATCCTTCGGTGCCATCCATATTTGGTTATAGCTAGAAAAGACATCCATGATGATGAGAAGCTCGTGGCCCGAGATTTCATCTACTAGTTGATCAATTCTGGGTAGAGGATAGCTATCTTTTAGACAGACTTTGTTCGGCTTTTTGAAGTTTATATACATCCTCCACTTGCCATTGGCCTTCTTGAGCAAGATCATGTTAGAGACCCAAGTCGGATAGCTGATTTCTCAAATAAATCTGGTGTTGAGAAGCTTGTCAACTTCTTTTGCTATTGCCCTCTGCCTTTTTGGTGCGTGGCCCCGAACCCTTTCTTTCACTGATCGATGCTTGGGATCAATGACCAGTCGATGTTCCATAATCTCGACATCAATCCCAAGAATATCCGCTGAAACCCAAGCAAAGACGTTGGCATTCCTGCATAAAATGGCAATGAGCTACTTTCGAACTTTATCTTCCAAATTGGAGTCAATCTGCACCGTATGCTCCACATTTTCGTCATTCAGGTGGACGGTCACAAGATCTTCTATGGGCTCACCCCATTCTTCGACAAGGTCATCGTGGACATTAAGCCCGTCAACTAGACAGGGGTCAAGTCGAGTGCCATATTATAAGGCGATGGAGTAGCAGTGCCGGGCCAATGCTTGATCACCTCTGATTTCACCTATTCCATTGCTTGTTGGAAATTTTATTTTCAGGTAATAGGTCGACACTACGGCTCATAGTGCATTTAGACCAGGTCGGTTGAGGATTGCTTTATAAGTAGAGAGGGCTTTTACCACCAAAAAGTCAACCCATACCTTGGCCTGCTTCGGATACTGTCCTACAGTCATGGCTAGAGTTATCATTCCCTCCACTGGCACAACGTCACCAGTGAAGCCAACCAATGGAGAGCTTGTGGGTCCCAAATGATTATCAGGTATGAACATTTTAAAGAAAGCATCATAGTACAGAACATCGACGGAACTTTCATTATCTATCAAAATGCAGTATATATCATAATCAGCAATATTCAAAGAGATTACAATCACATCATTGTGCGGAAACTAGACTCCTTGAGCATCCTCATTGGTGAAAGCGATGGGCTCTTTGGTTCTTCATCTCTTTTTGAGCTCGACTGACCTGCTAGCCTCTCTTCATCGAAGTCCCCCAGAGATGGTGTTAATGATGTCGATCGAGGGCCGATCTTCTCACTGCTCCTCGCCCCTCGATGGTCTGGCGGTGGGGATGCTTTCGACTGATCCTCTCATCCTTCCGACCGACATCATAGAAATTGGCCAAGCCTACTGCACCTGATGAGCTCCTCGATCTCGTCCTAAAGCTGGATGCACTCTTCCGTATCATGATAGTGATCACGATGGTAGAGGCAGAACTTGCTAGAATTACGTTTGCCAGTGTGAATGCGCATCCTTTTCGATCTCGGTAGTTGATCCCTGATCTTCATCAGTACTTGAATTTTTGGAGCATTGAGAGGGGCATATTTGTGGAATTTTCTAAAGGGAGAACTCCATCATGCCCTTCTATCCGGGCTTCTTCACCTCTGGGCCTGGATAGGGGTTCGAGCCCGCTTACACTCTAGAGGAGTCCAGGAGCATGGCTGAGCTCCACTCGATTCCTCTTCAGTCGTGGGCATATTTGGTTCATTTGCCTGCTTCTCCTGGGTGGCTTCATTATCCCTAGCCTTAAAAGCCTCTTCAGCTCGAGCATAACCTTCAGCCTAGGCCAACATATCGGTAAAGTCTTTGGGGTACTTCTTCTCTAGGAAGAATAGTAAATCATTTTTCTGAAGGCCGCCCTTAAGTGCAGTCATTGCAACAAACTGGTCTAGGAATGCGGCAGCATTTAACCAGATGACATAAGCCCGAATAGATTTCCCCTCCTTCTGCTTGATATTCATCAAAAAATCTGAACCTCGGTGGGAACGTCGGCTGCTAATGAAGTGAGCCACAAACTAGTGGCTCATTTGATCAAAAAAAAAAATGGTACTCGACTTAAGTAACGAGTACCAATTTTTGGTGACTCCCTTGAGGGTGGATGGGAAAGCCCGGCATAAAATGGCATTTGGCGCACCATGGAGTAGCATAATTATCCGAAAGGCCTTCAAGTGGTCGATCGAATTGGTGGTCCCATTGTAACTTTCAAACTGTGGGAGCTTGAAGTTTGATGGAATTGGTTCCTGCATAATCTTCTGAGAAAAAGGAGGGTCTGTGCAAATATCGTTACCATGGGAGGAGGGAGCATGATGGAGTTCTTCGATTCATTGACTCATTTTTTGGAGCCTTTGATCCAGAAGATCTTCATGATCATAGATCTCTAAGGTTTTCTGATGGAACGGAGGCAAAACTCTCCTTGGGGTTGAGTCATGGTCAGGGCAAGGGCTCTCCACCCTTTGCTTTCCCTTTTCGGAGGTCACCGATCAACTAGCCCAAGTTGGCCATCCCCAGATTGGATCATGGGACTCTGGAAAAGCCTGCTCTGGCTGAATTAGCATTGGAGCCTATCGATGCATGGCCTGCACCACCTCCGCAAGCCCACGAATCTGCTAGACCAGTAGGTTGAACTACTCTACATCCACCATGACTATAGGTGGAGCTTGAGTTGCCAGAGCCGAAGTGAAAGTGGATAGATCTGGATGGGATCTGGCTGCAGAGGCCATTGACCATCGGGTCAAAGTTTTTCTAGGAGGTAATTTTTTTGAAAAAAACTCTAGAGAGGAAGAAGAGAGATCGCTGTTGAGCACTCCTTTAAGAACAAAAAATCCTCTAGAATAGAGTGTCCTTCCTCTAGCATCAATCCTGTTGGTGCGAAATCTAATTGCCATCAGAGAAGTTCTGGAGTTGGAGAAGATGAGGTTGCCATCGGTGACCTACAAAATAAGTCTCATCCAGAGCCTGGGGCGGTGGCTCCGGCAAGACTCTCCGATGGTCAAGTTAGCTTTTTCAGCCAACAGAAATGGAGTGCTTAGTCAAGAAAGTTGCAAAATTTTCGGAAGGAAGAAGAGAGTCTAGAGAAAATGCATCTGGAGGATCCTTTTTATAGATGGAGTCTGTAAAAAACTAATAGTGACAGTCGTAACTATTGGATAGTGGGCCGCTCAGGATCACGTGGAGTTTGTTATGAAAGATAGTATTTGTTGTCATGAGATGTCAGTCCGTTTGAGATTTGATAGTCAAAATTTGGAGAGATGGGCATCGATTGGTGATGACCTTTGAGCTGTATCAATTCTAGAGGAGTTCGGACTCCTTTAAGATAGTTTGGGTGAGATCGGTTCATGCCATGTACGAGACCAGACTCGTGCGAAGACCTTCCTGGATGACTGCGGGGAGTTCGACCGTTGGAGGAGTTTGGAAGGAGTTCGGCCGCTGGAGGAGTCCGAGAGCAGTTCGACTACTGGAGGAGTTTGAAAGGAGTTCGACCATAGGAGGAAGAATTTTCGATCAAAGCTCTTCTGTAATTATCAATTACATTAGGCTAAGCATCAGACTGGACTTCGGTAGGAGCAGAGTTTATCCCCAACAAGATTTATAAAGTCTATGCACATCCTCCACTTGCCATTTGCTTTTTTAACTAGAATAACATTGGTAATCCAATTCGCATAAAGCACTTCTTGAATGAATCCCGCCTTAAGAAGTTTGTCGACCTCATCCATTATGGCCTTCTGTCTTTCTGATGCAAAACTACATTTTTTCTATTTCACTGGCTGTCATTTAAGATCCACTCCCAGGCAATGTTCCATGACCTCTGCATCAATCCCAGGCACGTCGATAGGCATCCAGACAAAGACGTTGGTGTTCTTTTGCAAGAATGTGATGAGCTACTTTCTGACTTCTCCTTTTAGATCTGAGTCAATCTTCATAGTATGTTCTTCATTCCCATCATTCAAAGGGATCTCTTCAAGATCATTGATGGGTTCTCCTCTTTCCTCAGACAAATCATCACGGGCATCAAGCCCATCCATCGAGCAAGGGTCTGCTTATTTTCTTCCCTATAGAGCAATGTTGTAGCAACGCCAAGCTAATGCCTGATCTCCTCTAACCTTCTTGACTCCATACTTTGTTGGAAACTTCATCTTCAAAAATAAATAAAAACCACAGCTCGAAGTGTATTCAAACAAGATCGACCAAGGATTGCATTGTAGGTAGAAGGGGCTTTGACTACCAAAAAATCAACATGCATCTTAGATCGTTTTGGGTATTGACCAGCTATCACAGGCAATGTTATTATTCCTTCCACTGGTACTGCATCGCCCATGAATCCTACTAATGGAGAATTCATCAAACTCATCCTATCATCAAATATAGATATTTTTGAGAAAGCATCATAAAATAAGATATCAACAGAGCTTCCATTATCAATTAAAATATGGCGTACATTATAATCAGCAATATTTAAAGTAACTACAACCGCATCATTATGCAGAAGCTGAACTCCCTGGGCATCTTCTTCAGTAAAAGTGATAGGTTCTTTAGTCCGCTACTTTTTTGCCAGCTCTACTGACCTACTGGCCTTCCCTCACTGATGTCCCCTAGCGATAGTATTGATGACTCTAGGGAGGGCCAATCTTCTTGTGGCTCATCCCACCGAGATGTTTTAGGCTATGGTGAGGCTCTTGGATGATCTTTTCTCCTCTCCAATCGATGTTTGATAAATCAGTCCAGCCGACCTCTTCTAATCAATACCTCAATCTCATCCTAAAGCTGGATGCACTCATCAGTGTTGTGATCATGGTCACGATGGTAGAGACAGTACTTATTGGGATTATACTTGGCCGGATGAGTCTGCTGTTGAAAGGAAAATCTTAATTTTTCGGACCAGGTTCGTTCAGATCAGATCAGATCAAGAGATATATTTTAAAATTATTTTTCTTTAATCTAGATTGGATCTAAGATGTTTTAGATTTAATTATTATTATTTTAAAAATTAAAATAAAATTAGATAAATTAAATCAGATTTAATTTACCTTAAAGTGGATAATCCT
This sequence comes from Cocos nucifera, assembly GCA_006176705.1. NCBI lineage: Eukaryota > Viridiplantae > Streptophyta > Magnoliopsida > Arecales > Arecaceae > Cocos > Cocos nucifera. The sequence goes on along the minus strand of QRFJ01001541.1, from coordinate 209,562 downwards.
ATTACCCGTTGATGATCCTATAAGCAGCGGAAGGTTCTGGATCAAGCCATGCAAGTGCCTAGCCTCTACCGATATCCACTTGGGCTGGATCTAGAGATCCTCTTCTTCTCTATCACATCTCCAAAAATTAGATCTGGATATGATCTGGAGGATTTTCAAAACTCATTTTGAAGATCAGCAGTCGTCCTTTGCAGCAGTGCAGCCTTCTAGCTTTCACTCGCCTTTCTCTTGATCTAGATTGCACCAACCAAGGTCCAAAACTCTTTTGGAATGTGGAGAGGAGAGGGAGAAGGTGGCATGGAGGAGAAGGAGAAAAGGCCTTGGGGCATGGAGATCTCAATTCTTTAGATTTCTCTTTGAGTTGGGCGCAGGGTCTTATTTATAGACTAACTGTGATCCAACTCCTCTTCTTCCCAACCAATCACAACTCCTTTGTGAAATCAGATCTAAATCTGATTGGTGGGAATAGAGTCCCCTGGATTCCTCCTTAGAGGGTGCCTAAGACCAGTCAAAGTTGGTTCTTAGAAGAACTCTAATTGGAATCCAAAAAGGAGATGGAGTCCTTGTCCAACAAGGACTCCTAGGCGCCTCCAACTTGGGCACACGCCAAGGGTGGCGTGCGCCCTCCTCCTTGCCAGGTTCTGGCAGGGGGACAGGCCCCCACCAGCTCTCCAATAGGTGCATGACATGTGGTCAAAAGTCAAAGTGTCAATGGTCAACATTTGACCAGTCAAAGGTAGACTTTTGACCAAAGTCAAAGAACAGAAAATGGCAGGTGACCAAAAATGGCAGGTAATGTCTTACAAAATAAGACAACCTTTTCTGACTTGGACAACCTCCAGTCAGACCATATGAAGGCCTCTGATTGAGCACAAACTCCTTTGGCTCAGTCAGGACAACTTATTTATGATAGTAAAAGAAGAACGTTAGGTTCAATCGAGTGCTAGCACGATTTTCTTGAACCTAATTGAATCTCATTCAGATCAATTGAACTAGATCAGTTCAATTGATGATCACCAGATTCAAACCCTTGTTTGTGTGACCCAGTTAGGTTCAGTTCTGTATGGTAATGGGATATGTCATGATCTCTATCATCGACATCATCGAAACTCCTTTCGATGGATCAGAACTCTTCTGATTCGAACAGCTAGAATGATCGATCATCTAAATCATTCTAATTGCTCCCAAAATCCACCAGTGACACCTAGCAGTATATGGTGGCAACCCATCAGAGCTGAATGCGAACCTCTTGGTGCAGCTACCTGTGTGATTAAGTTCTTCTATCTTGAGCCCCGATCAGATTAGGGTTAAGGTGAACTCGTCAAACCCTAGTCTCTGTCATATGATGTAATCATTCGATTCAAGTCCGAATGTGAAAATCTAAATAGAAACTCTTTCTATTATTTCACTCTGCCACGGCCATGGGCTTCTGGACTTGATTCTCATGATCATCATAGGGCTGCTCCTCTACCACCGAGGTAGATAGATTCCATCTTGATGCAATCCAGTTCCTACAATGAACATGCTATAGCCAACATACACCTCAGGGTTCCATATGGCTAGGAGACCGAGTAATGGTGTAGTCAAACTATAACACCCTCAAGGTGAACTGCCGATGCACCTCAGGTCAAAGAACCAGACACACTACTGCAGCATCGAGTCAGTCATTGACGAGAAGGTAGACTTCCCTAATGACTACTCGAGGTGGTCACGCTCAGTGCCCTCGTTCTCTAACGAGTACCTGTACTCTCGCTCCGGTGTCTCCACACCGTAGACTCAAGACTCATCTACTAAAGAGAAGCGATTGTACACCAACCTTCCGGATCAATCACCATCCTCGTGATGATCCTATGGTCGGGAGCATTTTATGAGTTAATAATGATTATTCATGTCTTAAATTTTCAACTCTTGAAAATATGAATTTATCATTACCATTAACTCAAAGGATGTATCACAGACACTAAATACACATATGTGATAGAAAATAACCCATTTTATTGATTATAGTCAAAATTATAATTTTGCCCCTAGAAGTGTATTACAAGTGTCAGCCAATTCTGGCTTCTAGGGCACATATATCTAACAATCTCCCACTTGTCCTAAAGCCAATTGGCTACAAGTCTAAGTCCCATCTTCTCAAGGTGGGCTTCGATCTTCTGCTGGCCCAACGGCTTTGTAAGTGGGTCTGCCACATTATCTGTGGAGTTGACTCTCTTGACCTCGACGTAACCCTTCTCGAGGTAATCGCGGATGAGGTGGTATCGCCGCTCAATGTGCTTGGATTTCTGGTGAGACCTCGGCTCCTTAGCAAGGGCTATGGCGCCATTGTTGTCGCAGTATAGAGGAATGGCATCTGATGGCATTACTCCAATTTCTGCAGCAAACTTCTTGTACCAGAATGCTTCCTTCGCAGCCTCTGATGCAGCGATATATTCTGCTTCCATGGTGGAATCTGCTATCACAGTTTGCTTGGAACTCTTCCAGCTGACAGCACCACCATTGCACACAAACAGACTTCCAGATGTCGACTTTCGATCATCTATATCGGACATGAAATCCGAGTCTGTGTATCCCTGGACTTGGAGTTCTCCATTACCAAAGACCAACATCATATCCTTAGTTCTTCTCAAGTACTTAAGGATACATTTCACAGAAGTCCAGTGTTCTTCACCTGGATTTGACTGATATCTGCTTGTGACACTCACAGCATGGGCTATATCAGGTCGTGTACATAGCATGGCATACATGAGGCTCCCTATTGCAGAAGCATAAGGGATCTTGCTCATGCGTTCTATTTCCTCAGGTGTGCTAGGGCACATCTTCTTGGAAAGATGAATACCATGTCTGAAGGGTATTAATCCCCTCTTAGAGTTTTCCATACTAAACCTCTTTAGTACTTTCTCTATATACATCTTCTGTGAAAGTCCTAGCATCCTATTCGGTCTATCCCTATAGACCTTAATTCCTAGAATAAAGGATGCTTCACCTAGGTCTTTCATGGAGAATTCCTTGGACAACCATATTTTGACTGTTGTCAACATGGGAATATCATTCCCAATAAGGAGGATGTCATCCACGTACAATACGAGGAAGACAACAGCGCTCCCACTGACCTTTTTGAAAACACATGGTTCCTCTTCATTTTTGATGAAACCAAACTTTTTGATCACATCATTGAAACGAGTGTTCCAGCTCCGAGATGCTTGCTTAAGTCCATATATGGACCTTTGCAGCTTGCAAACCTTGTGATCAGTATCACTGGATGTGAAACCTAGCGGCTGTTCCATATAGATATCTTCCTCAAGATATCCATTTAAGAATGCCGTTTTCACGTCCATTTGCCATATTTCATAATCGAAATAGGCTGCAACGGCAAGCAATGTGCGGATGGATTTTAGCATAGCCACTGGGGAAAAGGTATCCTGATAGTCAATGCCTTCGCGTTGACTATAACCTTTTGCCACTAGTCTAGCCTTGAATGTCTCCACATTTCCCATCTGCACCAATCTTTCTCTTGAAGATCCATTTACACCCAATAGGTACTATACCTTCTGGTGGATCTACCAAGGTCCAGACTTGGTTTGAGTGCATCGAGTCAATTTCTGACTGCATTGCCTCTAGCCATTTCTCGGAGTCGATATCTGATATCGCCTCGTTGTAGGTTTTGGGATCATCACCATGAGCACCATTACCTATGAGGAACATTTCCTCTACTTCCTCTGAAATAATACCTAAGTATCTTTCAGGGGGACGGAAAACTCTTTCCGATCTACGAGGTGGAGGAGGTAGTGTTCTTATTGGCTCAACCTGATTTGGTTCCAATTGGTCCTTAGCTCGTTGTACTTGTGAGACTTTCTCATCAAGCTTAATCTGCTTTCCAATGCCGCTATCTTGAATAAACTATTTTTCAAGAAAGATGGCATGTCGACTCACAATCACATTGTGGTCTTCTGGAATGTAGAAATAGTATCCTAATGACTCTTTAGGATATCCTATGAATCGAGCTCTAAAGGACCTAAACTCTAACTTGTCCGCTTGTTGTCTTTTGACATGAGCCGGACAACCCCAAATTCTGAGATGACTCAGACTTGGTTTCTTACCGTGCCATATCTCATACGGTGTGGTAGGAACGGTTTTAGAGGGAACCCTATTCAGTAGATAAATTGAAGTTAACAATGAATGTCCCCAAAGAAAATCAGGGAGGTCTGTGAAGCTCATCATGGATCGAACCATATCCAATAGAGTCCGATTTCTCCATTCTGAAACCCCGTTGAGTTGAGGTGTTCCTGGTGGAGTCCATTGAGAGACTATGCCATTTTTCCTTGAGATAGTCTAGGAATTCCCGGCTAAGGTATTCACCTCCTCGATCTGATCGAAGAACCTTAATGGGTTTTTCAGTTTGTTTTTCTACTTCATGTCTGAATTCTTTGAACTTTTCAAAAGCTTCAGACTTGTGTCTCATAAGATACACATACCCATACCTAGACAGATCATCGGTAAAGGTAATGAAGTAGACAAAATTGCCTCTAGCCGGCACATCAAATGGGCCGCACACATCAGTATGTACTAGGGCAAGGAGATCTGTGGCCCTCTCCCCATGTCCAACAAAAGGGAGTTTAGTCATTTTGCCTTGAAGACAAGATTCACAAGTTGGATATGACTCGAAAGTCAATGGACTCAATAGCCCATTTTTCTCCAATTTGTTGATCCTATCTTCTGCTATATGACCTAATCTCAGGTGCCATAGATATCTATCGTTTGGACTATCCCTAGGTCGTTTGGCATTCACGTTTTGCTCGATAGTTAGAACAGGTACATCAATATGTAGCTGATAAAGACCATTAATAAGGAAACCATTTGCAATTTTATTTCTTTCATAAAGAATGTTACAATGGTCCTTAAAGAAGGTAATCACATAGCCTTCTTGTGCTAAGCATGAAACAGAAATCAAATTCCTGCTAGCTGCAGGCACATAATAACAGTCTTTCAAAACTAAGTCTAAACCAGATGGTAATCGAAGAGGGTATGTTCCCACGGCTACTGCAGCAACTCTTGCTCCATTACCGATGCGTAGGATCATGTCTCCATCCCTCAGCCTCCTGCTATCCTCAAGACCCTGCATGGAAGTGCACAGATGAGCACTAGAACCAGAGTCAAGCACCCAACTGGATGCAGAAGAAACCGTAAGGTTAGACTCAATAACGAGCATACCTCCAGAAGGACCTTCCTTCTTGTTCTTCAGGGTGGCCAGGTAAGTAGGGCAGTTCCGCTTCCAATGGCCGTCGCTGTTGCAATGGAAACACTTTCCTTTGACATCGGCCTTTTTCTTCGGCTCTGCCTTCTTCTTCTTTGATCCTTCCACCTTCTTGCTTTTTCACAGACTTCTTTTTCTTTCCATAAGACTTTCTTTTGGAAGAAGTCCATTCCATAGCAAGAACTGAGCCTTTAGAACCTTTCATAGAAAGCTCAGCGGTAACCAGCATATTCATTAATTCGGCCAAGGAATTTTGAAGTTTATGCATGTGGTAATTCATGATGAATTGCCCATATGCATCAGTCAAGGATTGCAGAATAATATCGTTCTGCAGATCCAAGTCTAACTTCACACCGAGCTTCTCAAGCTCTTCCATGTCCTTGATCATTGTCAGACAGTGATCTTGGACTGACTGCCCATCACGCATCTTAGCCTTAAAAAGTCATTTCGTGACTTGATACTTTGGCTGCGCGACTCTGTTCACCAAACATCTCCTGCAGGTGAGCCAACATTTGGCGAGCAGTCCCGATATCTTCATGTTGGCGCTGGAGCTCATCAGACATCGAGCCCAACATGTAATATCTGGCCTTATTATCTTCGTCTATCCATTTTTCCAGAGACGCTCTCTGTTCAGTGGATGGACGGGCTGGTAAGGTGGGAGGGTCCTGGTCCAATACATGGGTTAACTTCTCGGAACCCAAAATGATTTTGTAGTTCCTGAGCCAATCTTTATAATTGGGTCCGGTCAGTCTATGTGTGTCCAGGATACGTGCCAATGGGTTGGACGCAGACATTTTTCTGTAGAGAGTCAAAGATTCTAGTTAGATACTGTAATTATGACTTGACCAATTTATTTAGAATTTTTATTTTTAAACAAATTAGCTCCCACTATTTTCTCGGATCCCTACACTCCCTCTGTAGAGATGCAAAAATCTCCATGATTAATGATTTCTAGTGGGTGGTGCGGTCTCACCAACTGACTCATCACCTCACCTAACAGTTATTGGTGATGGGTTAGCCAATGAGTGAACAACTCTTGTTCAATGATTCTCTAATCATGGTGCACCCAAACTTGGTCTCTAATTCATGAATCTCACCGTATCCAAAATATTGATCCACTCCTTAGTTAAGTCAGACCCACCATTTGCATAGACTGGGTTCCTAATTGAGTCTCTCACCGTATCCGAAATATTGAGCCCAACTCATCCTCCAGCCCATAGCATCCAATGCCTAATAGACATGGTTGCATCTTTTCCGGTGCAACTGAGCCACTGTATCCAGCCGAGAACAATCAACCCCGGGAAGGGCCCGCACATCTACAATGGTGGAAGACCTCAGACTTAATCTTTTCTTAGGGAGAATTGATTCAGGTCTCATTAAACTAGACTTGTCATAGTCATAACAATTATGACTAACCTAGTGGCATGGGTTAGCTCGGATTATTGACCACCTCAGATCAGAACTGTGTCAACAGATATGGCCAGGTAAGTGAGACCGGTGGAAGGAATATGCCATTAACTCGTACAAGAACGCATTCAGGTCGAGTAGCTTCCAATTAAAAACCAGTCGGTCGTATGTGCCAAACTTACCTTAGACACCAAATTGTTGAGTCCAGAACCAATTGGGTTAGCCTACAATCCAGACTCTAACCTCTGAGCCTAATTAGGTCTTGCTTGATCGTGACTCGATCTTGACCCAGACTTAATCCTATTAGGCTGGTCAATTTAAGCATTGTTGATCCCATCTAACCAACTCTTGATTCGGTTTGATCAACCGCTTAGACCTAATTGAGCTACCCAAGCCCGAACCCAGTATTATGAATATGTCTTAGATCTGAAATTCTCAATTTTAGACCTAATTAATATTTCCATAATCTTAATTTTTAATTAAGTAGGGTTCATAAATAAAATATGCACAATAAATCCTAGGGTTTCAGGATCTAGGGTTTTGCAGAAAGTAAGTTTTGGGTTTCTGATTAAGGACGAACGCGCAGCACCCCCCTACACATCATAAGAACACCCCATCGAATGGGAAGGAGAGGGCCTTTAAACCTTTCTTCATTCTTATGACCGGACGGCCAAGAGGAACGCCTTAATCAGGAACATGCAATACTACAAAATAGTTTTAGATCTATATCATATATCTCATATACAAATTAGATCTAATCATGGCATATTTTGCATACATCTCATGTATCGAATCATGCATATTTTTAGATCTAAATTATCTCATAATAATCTAAAAAATTAGATTTAAATTGATCTAATCAAAATAAATTCTAATCTAGATAATTATGTAGAACTATTCTACAACTAGTCTAGACATGCATCAATCATATCTCATATGATATTTAAAATTAAATAATTTTTATTTGCTATTTTTTAGATGTTATTATAACCATTATAATATCAAAAAATAGTAAATAAATAGATCTAAAATATGATTTAATCAAATTAAATCAAAAACATGCAAGACTATTCTATAGAACTATTCTATTTTAGAACTAGTCATGCATATTTTCTAATCTTAGATCCAAATCATTTAATTTTAATTTTTTCTGATTTCAGATCTGATCACATCTCATGTGACATCTAAAATCACTTATTTTTTAATTAAAATAAATTTAAAATTAGATCTAAACACTTTTAGAACCTTGGCTCTGATACCAGTTGAAGGGAAAATCCTGATTTTCCGGATCCAGGTTCGTTCAGATCTGATCAGATCAAGAGATATATTTCAAAAAATTTTCTCTTGATCTAATCAGATCTAAGATATTTTTAGATCTAATTCTTATTATTTTAATAATTAAAATAAAATTAGATAAATTAAATCAAATTTAATTTACCTTGATAGTGGGTAATCCTATTACCCTTGATGATCCTGTAAGCAGCGGAAGGTTCTGGATCTAGCCACGCAAGTGCCTGGCCTCTACCGGTATCCACTCAGGCTTGGATCTGGAGATCCTCTTCTTCTCTATCACATCTCCAAAAATTAGATCTGGATCTGATCTGGAGGATCTTCAAAACTCTTTTGAAGATCAGCAGTCGTCCTTTGCAGCAGCGCAGCCTTCTAGCTTTCATCGCCTTTCTCTTGATCTGGATTGCACCAACCAAGGTCCAAAACTCCTTTTGGACATGGAGAGGAGAGGGAGAAGATGGCTTTGGCATGGAGGAAGAGGAGAGGCAGCCTTGGGGCATGGGAGATCTCAATTAATTTAGATTCTCTTTGAGTTGGGCGCAGGGTCTTATTTATAGACTAAGCTGTGATCCAACTCCTCTTCTTCCCAACCAATCACAACTCCTTTGTGAAATCAGATCTAAATCTGATTGGTGGGAATAGAGTCCCCTGGATTCCTCCTTAGAGGGTGCCTAAGACCAGTCAAAGTTGGTTCTTAGGAGAACTCTAATTGGAATCCAAAAAGGAGATGGAGTCCTTGTCCAACAAGGGACTCCTGGGCGCCTCCAACTTGGGCACACGCCAAGGGTGGCGTGCGCCCTCCTCCTTGCCAGGTTCTGGCAGGGGGACAGGCCCCCACCAGCTCTCCAATAGGTGCATGACATGTGGACAAAAGTCAAAGTGTCAATGGTCAACATTTGACCAGTCAAAGGTCAGACTTTTGACCAAAGTCAAAGAACGAAGAAATGGCAGGTGACCAAAAATGGCAGGTAATGTCTTACAAAATAAGACAACCTTTTCTGACTTGGACAACCTCCAGTCAGACCATATGAAGGCCTCTGATTGAGCACAAACTCCTTTGGCTCAGTCAGGACAACTTATTTATGATAGTAAAAGAAGAACGTTAGGTTCAATCGAGTGCTAGCACGATTTCCTTGAACCTAATTGAATCTCATTCAGATCAATTGAACTAGATCAGTTCAATTGATGATCACCAGATTCAAACCCTTGTTTGTGTGACCCAGTTAGGTTCAGTTCTGTATGGTAATGGGATATGTCATGATCTCTATCATCGACATCATCGAAACTCCTTTCGATGGATCAGAACTCTTCTGATTCGAACAGCTAGAATGATCGATCATCTAAATCATTCTAATTGCTCCCAAAATCCACCAGTGACACCTAGCAGTATATGGTGGCAACCCATCAGAGCTGAATGCGAACCTCTTGGTGCAGCTACCTGTGTGATTAAGTTCTTCTATCTTGAGCCCCGATCAGATTAGGGTTAAGGTGAACTCGTCAAACCCTAGTCTCTGTCATATGATGTAATCATTCGATTCAAGTCCGAATGTGAAAATCTAAATAGAAACTCTTTCTATTATTTCACTCTGCCATGGCCATGGGCTTCTGGACTTGATTCTCATGATCATCATAGGGCTGCTCCTCTACCACCGAGGTAGATAGATTCCATCTTGATGCAATCCAGTTCCTACAATGAACATGCTATAGCCAACATACACCTCAGGGTTCCATATGGCTAGGAGATCCGAGTAATGGTGTAGTCAAACTATAACACCCTCAAGGTGAACTGCCGATGCACCTCAGGTCAAAGAACCAGACACACTACTGCAGCATCGAGTCAGTCATTGACGAGAAGGTAGACTTCCCTAATGACTACTCGAGGTGGTCACGCTCAGTGCCCTCGTTCTCTAACGAGTACCTGTACTCTCGCTCCGGTGTCTCCACACCGTAGACTCAAGACTCATCTACTAAAGAGAAGCGATTGTACACCAACCTTCCGGATCAATCACCATCCTCGTGATGATCCTATGGTCGGGAGCATTTTATGAGTTAATAATGATTATTCATGTCTTAAATTTTCAACTCTTGAAAATATGAATTATCATTACCATTAACTCAAAGGATGTATCACAGACACTAAATACACATATGTGATAGAAAATAATCCCATTTTATTGATTATAGTCAAAATTATAATTTTGCCCCTAGAAGTGTATTACAAGTGTCAGCCAATTCTGGCTTCTAGGGCACATATATCTAACATCTTTCAACTCGCCTATTTAATTTGGTTTTGGACAAACAAGGTCATTTTTTTCCCTGGAGTCCTACACCAGGATCTATATCAAACTTCTATTAGATGCCTTACTGGATTCATCTGCTTGCCGCTTTTTTACGGCTTCATCATCCTTCAGTTTGAAGGCCTCCTCTATCCGGGCATAATCTTCAGCCCGGGCCAACATATCAGTAAAATTTTTGGGATACTTTCTTTTCAGAAAGAATAAAAGATCATTCTTCTGAAGATCATCCTTTAGTACGGCATGGCTATAGACTGATCCAAGTTTCGGACCTCCAGTGCAGCAGCATTAAAATGGCTGATGGAAGCTCGAATAGACTTTCCCTCTTTCTACTTTATGATGATGAGGAAGTTCAAACCTCATCTTGGATATCGGTTGCTTATGAAATGAGCCACAAACTAATGGCTCATTTGGTCAAAAGAGAAAATTGTACTTGGCTTAAGGCTCGAGTACCAGTTTCTTGCTACTCTCTTCAAGTTAGATGGAAAGGCTCGACATAGGATGGCATCTGATGCATCATGAAGCAGCATCATCATCCGAAAGGCCTCAGATAGTCGACCAGATAAGAAGTCCGATCATAACTCTCGAACGGGAGAGCTTGAAGTTCAATGGGATGGGCTATTGTATGATCTTAGTAGAAAAGAGAAGATCGATGCAGATATCATCATGGTGGACTGGGGCGGCATGGTGGAGCTCCTTAATCCATCGATTCATGTTCTGAAGCTTCTGATCGAGAACGTCATCTCGACTATAAATCTCAGAGGGCCGCCAACTATAGATGAAAAAAATCTCTTCTGAAGAAGAATCATGATCAGAGCAGGAGCTCTTTGCTCTCTACTTTTCCTTCCTAAGGGTAATGGGTTTGGTGACCCAAGTTGCCCTTCTTGATACTGATTCTTGAAGCCCTAGGTAGAGGTTCTCTGGCTGGACTACTGTCGGAGGTTGCTGCATGGCCTACACCATTTTAGTGAGGCCTCGAACCTGCCGCATCAACAGGTTGAATTGCTCTAGATCCACCATGATCGTCGATGGAGGAGGATGAGGTGCCGGTGATGGAGTAGGAACGGGTGAATCTAGCTCAAATCTGATGATGGATGCAGTAGATCGTCGGGTGGTTATCTTCTTTGGGAGCATTTTTGGAACAAAAGAGATCAAATAGAGATGGATCTTGAATGATCAAAAGAAGAAAGTAAATAAGATGGACCAAACACTCCTTTTAGTGCAAGGGCTCAGTGACCCTTCCTCTAGTGCCAATCTTATTGGTGCGGAAATTCATGAGGATGTCGGAGATGACTGAAGTTGAGAAGATAAGGCCATCGATGGGATCTGCAAAATAAAATCCAAACTAAAGGTGGGTGGCTCTGGCAGGATCCTCCGACGCTTAAGTTAATTCTCTAGCCAACTGAAATGAAGTGCTTAGGAAATAAAGAAGTAGTGTGATGAGAAGGAGAAGAGAGCTTTGAGAGAAATGTATCTAGAGGATCTCTTTTATAGATAGAGCTTGTAACAAACTGATGGTGACAACCTTAATCATCTAGTAGTGGATCGCTCGGGACCACGTAGAGTTTGTTATAGAGGGTAGTGACTATTATCATGATGTGCCAGTCTATTGAAACTTAATAGCAAAGGTTTGGATGGAATAGATGTTGGCAGTGAAGGGCTTCAAATCACGATAATTCCAGAGGAGTTCAAACTTTTCTAAGGTCATCCGCATGCAAGTTGGTTCGTGTTTAGTTGGGAGTTGAATTCATCTGAAAGACGAGATTCTTCTAGGCGACTGGAAGGAGCTCGTTCGGAAGGAGTACGACTGGAGGAGCTCATCTGAAAAGAGTGCGACTGGGGCTTAAGCTTGTCATTCATTTTTAGTCAAAAGGCAAGGTTAGTATAATAGTAATTCTCTTTTGCCGTTCAAGATCGTACTGTCAGACTTCTATGTGCTTTCGAGAAGTTCTATAGTATGGATTTATCGTTGAGAAGATTGATGAGCTCCAATAGAAGGGAGGTCGATGATCATGGACTTTGGCCAAGAACCTCGACGGGGGGTCTTTTTACCCCCAACAAATACATTTAATTAAAATCTTTCTTATATTTCATCACTTTTAGCATATTCGAGAGTCTACTACATTTATAGATGTTGAGTCATCAGTGCTGCCGTATAAGCCAAGACGATTGAAACACAAATGCAGCTATCACGGGAAGGGGAGAGGTACACTACCATCATTTCTTGAAGCATCTATTGATTTCTATGTTGACGGTGATCACTCCGAGTAAGTTATTATAATATATTTGCCCACATCCCATTGTTTATAATGAGTTCTTTTGTTATCTCAAGTAAGTTATTTTGTTAAACTGCATCCCATTATAATATACATGTATATTTTTCATAGTGAGACTATCTGAGAAGATTCAGATACTTCTAAACCTTCTTGCACATGTTATGCATTAGATCAGCTCCTTAATGATGGGACAGTATGAAGTGATGTATGAAAATTAACTACTCACAATTTTTCTTGGACCAATGCTTTATTTGATGATCTTAATAATTTTATTTGCATTAATTGCAGCCCGTTAATGATACTTCCGCATAATGGAGCTATTCCACATAAAGGGTATGGAGCCTATGGAGAATGCTACTCTACTTTTGTGTTGTAAGATATAGGTATGAAATTTAAGTATGTAATGCTAGATATATGAACAAAACTTATTCCAATAATTTATTTTATATGGTAACTAATGGATGTTTTGAGTTACCCATCTTCTTCTCATTTGTTGATGTAGACTGTAGTGCTTCAATGCTTTTCTGATCTCACTAAAGTAACCGCTGAAGTCATCAATCATATCATAGATTCAGCACAATCAAGTATACAAAAATGGTTTGCTAATATCCAATTATCAGATCTTCAGCATTGTAGGTACTTATTCATTCTCATGAATACTTCATGGCATTGATATCTTTTAGTTTTAGATTTAAAGGAGCAATGATTTGACTGCTATAACTCAATATGGAGCCTCAATATATTTGACGATGCAAATAAATATGTATATAACATTGTTCAACATTTGTTTCTTTCTTTTATTTTTAACAACATCTATAACTAACGTGTTATATTTCATACCATATGTAGGCAGCATTCATGCGGTTTTGGTTGTGTGAATGAGTAGGATTACACATCCCTGAATCCCAAGTTCAAGATGTTCGTGACTATTTATAGTAGAGCTATGATACCGTTGATTATGGTGTGCATATGCTAATATTTGTAGAGATACTCACAAGTGGTAGCTCAAGACCATTGCACGATGTTTTTAAAGATGCCCCATTGTATAGTATTTGGGTTGCAGCAAATATTTTGTTTCATGGGTCTATGTATCATATAAACAATTTTGATTATGGTATAAAAAGAAGATATTAATTTTTAAAGATTAGGACATATTATTTTTGTAATCAGTCATAGTGATTAATTTCAATTGTAAATTATGATGTCGTACTAATTATCAGTTATACATAATACCATCCAAAATATTTCAATATAAAAATTGACCTTATGAGCTTTAGTAGTTTATGTTTTAGTGCTTGATAGTTGCCATCTTATGTTTAAAATGGGATGATTTTTATTATTATGAATTATAGGTTGTGCCATGATACTCCAAAAGCATGCTACAATACTTGAAAAGGATGCCAGTTCAATGATTATTATACAATTAATTCAATACTGCACACAGTTAAATGAATTATGCATAGTTAATTTAAGACTGTATATAGTTAAATAAATCCTGCACATAGTTAATTTAAGGTTGTACACAGTTAAATAAATCTTGCATACAGTTAAATAAATGCTGCACATAGTTAATTAAATGATGCACACAGTTAATTTAAGGCTACACATAGTTAAATGAATGCTGCACATAGTTAATTGAATACTGCACATGGTTAATTGAATGCTGCACATAGTTAATTAAAGGATGCACATAGTTAAATGAATCCTATGCATAGTTAATTTAAGGCCGTACATAGATAATTAAGGGCTGACAAGTTAATTCAATGTTGCAGATAGTTAAATGAACTCCATAAGCCATAGTTAAACTCATGGCATGTCGGCACAACATCCTTCGTAGCATCGTGCCACACTCATGCCGACATCCCTGCGGCCAATCTCATGACATCGTCCAATTTATGTCATCAAAAAGACCTATCATTTATGAATTTGAACATGCAGCTTCACACCATATATACTCTAAGTTAATCCATAATTGGTATGCTTTTGAAGTATCATGGCATGCTTTTGAAGTATCAGGGCATGCTAAGCTTTTGAAGTATCGTAGCATGCTTTTGAAGTATTGGGGCATACCATACTTTTAAAGTATCGTGGCATGCTTTTGAAGTATCGGGGCATGCCACGCTTTTGAAGTATCGCAGCATGCTTTTGAAGTATCACGGTATGTTTTTTGTGGCTGCACAGTTAATTTAAGACTGTACATAGTTAAAGAAATTATATACACAGTTAAACGAATCCTGCACATAGTTAAATAAATGCTACATATAGTTAATTAAATGATGTATATAATTAATTTAAGGCTGCACATAGTTAAATAAATTTTGTATATAATTAATTGAATGTTGTACATAGTTAATTAAAGGATGCACATAATTAAATGAATCCTGCGCATAATTAATTTAAGGTTGCACATAGATAATTAAAGACTATACATAGTTAATCAATGCTACACATAGTTAAATGAACTCCATAAGCCACAATTAAACTCATGGCATGCCGGCACAACATCTTTCGTAGCATTGTGCCATGCTCATGCCTACATCCCCCCTACGACATGCCTGCGGCCAATCCCGTGAGATTATCCAATTTATGTCATCAAAAAGACCTTCTATCATTGATGAATTTGAACATATTGCTTTACACCATATATACTCTTAAGTTAATTCATAACTGGCATGCTTTTGAAGTATCATGGCATGCTTTTGAAATATCGGGATATGCCAAGTTTTTGAAGTATCGCAGCATGCTTTTGAAGTATCGAGGCAAACCATACTTTTGAAGTATCGCAGCATGCTTTTGAAGTATCAGAGCATGCCATGCTTTTGAAGTATTGCAACATGCTTTTTAAGATTGCACATAGTTAATTTAAAACTATACATAGTTAAATGAATCCTATACATAGTTAAATGAATGCTGCATATAGTTAATTAAATGATGTATACGGTTAATTTAAGACTACACAGTTAAATGAATGCTGCACATAGTTAATTGAATGCTGCACATAGTTAAATGAATTCTGTGCATAGTTAATTTAAGACCACACATAGATAATTAAAGACTATAAATAATTAATTCGATGCTGCACATAGTTAAATGAACTTCATAAGCTACAATTAAACTTATGGCATGCTGGCACAACATCCTTCATAGCATTGTGCCACGCCCATGCCGACACCCTCACTGCAACATGCTTATGGCCAATCCCATGACATAGTCCAATTTATATCATCAAAAAGACCTTCTATCATTGATGAATTTGAATATGCTGCTTCACACCATATATACTTTAAGTTAATCCATAACTAGCATATTTTTGAAGTATCATGGCATGCTTTTGAAGTATCGAGGCATGCCAAGCTTTTGAAGTATCGTGGCATGCTTTTGAAATATCGGGACACACCATACTTTTGAACTATCTTAATCCATAACTGGCACATTTTTGAAGCATCATGGTATACTTTTGAAGTATCAAGACATGCCAAGCTTTTGAAGTATTGCAGCATGCTTTTGAAATATTGAGACACACCATACTTTTAAAGTATCGTGCCATGCTTTTGAAGTATTGCAACATACTTTTAAAGTATTATGGCATACTTTTTAAGGCTGTACACAGTTAATTTAAGACCGAACATAGTTAAATAAATCTTGCATACAGTTAAATAAATCATGTACATAGTTAAATGAATGCTGTATATACTTAATTAAATAATGCACATAGTTAATTTAAGACTATACATAGTTAAATGAATCCTACACACAGTTAATTGAATGCTACACACAGTTAACTGAATGCTGCACACAGTTAATTAAAGAATGCACATAATTAAATAAATCCTATGCACAGTTAATTTAAGACTGCACATAGATAATTAAAAGTTATACATAGTTAATTCAATGCTGCACATAGTTAAATGAACTCTATAAGCCATAATTAAACTCATGGCATGCCGGCACAACATCCTTCATAGCACCATGCCATCTCCATGCCAACACCCCCTACGACATGCCTACGGTCAATCCCATGACATAGTCCAATTTATGTCATCAAAAGGACCTTCTATCATTAAAGAATTCAAACATGCTGCTTCACACCATAAATACTCTAAGTTAATCCATAACTGGCATGCTTTTAAAGTATCATGGCATGCTTTTGAAGTATCAGGGCATGCCAAGCTTTTGAAGTATTGCATACTGCTTTTGAAGTATCGAGGTACATCACACTTTTGAAGTATCATGGTATGCTTTTGATAACTTCAAAAGTATGGCATGCCCCGATACTTCAAAAGCATGCCATGATACTTCAAAAGTATGCCAGCTAACTGTGTGCAGTCTTAAATTAATTATATGTAGTATTCAATTAATTATGTATAGCCTAAAATTAACTGTATATCATTTAATTATCTATGTGCAACCTTAAATTAACTATGTACGACATTCAATTAACTATGTGTAGGATTTATTTAACTATGTGTAGTCTTAAATTAACTATGTACATAATTTATTTAACTATGTACAATCTTAAATTATCTATGTATAGGATTCAGTTAACTATATGGTTTTGAATTAACTGTATGCAGTCTTAAATTAACTATGTACAGTCTTAAATTAATAGTATGCAGTATTCATTTAACTATATAGTCTTAAATTAACTATGTACAGTCTTAAATTAACTGTGTGCATGATTCATTTAACTGTGTGTAGTCTCAAATTAATCATGTGCAATCTTAAATTAACTATATACATGATTTATTTAATTATATATAATCTTAAATTAACTATCTATAAGATTTATTTAACTATATGTAGTCTTAAATTAATTATGTGCAGTCTTAAATTAACTATGTATAGAATTCATTTAACTTTGTGTAAGATTCATTTAACTATGTGCAGTCTTAAATTAACTATATACATCTTAAATTAACTATGTAGGATTTATTTAACTATGTATAGTCTTAAATTAACTATGTGCAGGATTCATTTAACTATATACAGGATTCATTTAACTGGATGCAGCCTTAAATTATCTGGGTACAGAATTCAATTAACTATATGTAGTATTGAATTAACTATGTGCACTATTCATTTAAGTATGTGCAGTCTTAAATTAATTATGTGTAATCTTAAATTAACTATGTATAGGATTCATTTAACTATATATAGCATTTAATTAACTTTGTGTAGGATTTATTTAATTATGTGCGGCCTTAAATTATCTATATGTAGGATTCAATTAACACTATGCAGTCTTGAATTAACTATGTACAGTATTCATTTAACTATATATAATCTTAAATTAACTATATATAGTATTCATTTAACTATGTACAGTCTTAAATTAATGATGTACGATCTTAAATTAATTATGTGCAGTCTTAAATTAACTACGTGTAGAATTTATTTAACTATGTGCAGTTTTAAATTAACTATGTGCAACTATTAGCTATGTACAGAATTTATTTAACTATGTGTAGTCTTAAATTAATTGTGTGCATGATTTATTTAACTATGTGTAGCCTTAAATTATCTATGTGTAGGATTCATTTAACTATGTGAAGTGTTAATTTAATTATATATAATAGTTTATTTAGCTGTATGTAGTGGCAAATTAACTATATACCGTATTAAATTAATAGAATGTAGTATTAATTTAACTATGTATTTGGTTCTCCTCAACTATGGCCTTTAATACAATGGTTCCTCGCAATGTCTAGTCTAATTTATGTTGTCAAAAGGATCTTTTATATAGTTTCTTAAAGATTGATATATCATTGATGGATTTAAAGTATCATGGCATGGCATGCTTTTGAAGTTTTACGGCACGCTTTTGAAGTTTTACGGCATATTTTTAAAGTATCATGATACACTTTTGAAGTATCGTGGCATGCTTTTGAAGTATTGTGGTACGCTTTTGAAGTTTTACGGCACGCTTTTGAAGTTTTACGGCATATTTTTGAAGTATCATGATACACTTTTGAAGTATCGTGGCATGCTTTTGAAGTATCGTGGTACACTTTTGAAGTATTATGGCACGCTTTTGAAGTATCATGACATGCTTTTTAAATATCATGGCATGGAATGCTTTTGAAGTATCACGGCATACTTTTGAAGTATATTGGCATGATTTTCAAATATGTTGGCAGATATCATGGCATGCTTTTAAAGTAATTTAACTATGTACCATATTTTATTAACTATATACAGAATTCATTTAACTGTGTGTAGTATTAATTTAATAAAATATTGTATTCATTTAAATATATATATCCATGCTTTTAACTATATATACTATATTAGTTTAACTATGTATCATGTTAGTTTAACTATGTGCATTATCTATTTAACTGTATATGATATTAATTTAATGGTGTGCGGTTTTAATTTCACTATGTATAGTGTTTAATATAGATCTATATAGTGGCAAATTAACTGATAATCATATTAAATTAATTATATAAAATTAATAATTTAACTATATCATCATATATTAGAGTGTAACAGTACATCACACTAATACTAATAATATGGCAAATTTCATTGTATTTAGAAAATAGTAATGTCCAAAATTTATAATTCTTAGCAAAGTATATAAATTCAATTGAGAAGCAATTGAATAACTAAAAAAAGATAGATGTTTTTAGATTTTACAAGTTCATAAAAAATTATACTTTCATAATATTTAGACTGTCTACTTCTGATAAAATAACTTCAATCTAAAATATTACTCTATAGGATTATTACATGTCCTTCTATTGTGTCCTTCATTTCCGCATCATCCACATTTCGTATTTCTTGATGAATCTATCTATGAAGCTCTTTTCTTCTTTCGAGGCTTTCCAGGTCGAGTCTTTATGATGGCAGGTAAAATATGAATATCATCTAAGATACTCTGGCTCACCTCAATATCAGGAATGGGATTGATGAATTCTGTAGATGCCACTCTATATATTTCAGTTTGAAAGCGATATAATGATCTACCAGCATTCTCAATGCATGCACATGCATGCTTATATGGTATCCGAAAGATTTGCCAATCACCACAAGAGCATGCACATTTCTGTAGGTCAACCTTACATGAGTGCTTTGTGTCTTTTATATCATAAATCATGATGCTTGATCTAAAGATAGATAACCTACGATCCTCTTTTGCATTTTTTTGCAACACTCTTTTAGGATCAAGACAAAGATAGGTTTGGATGCTATAACCCTAACTCCGTCTATCATGTATTAATTACATAATTTGGATTCTTATATGATCAACCATCTAAAGGATGAGAAGATGTCAAGCCTCCAAGATCCAACTATTAAAACATTCAGCAATATTAGATGTCATTATACCCCAGTGTGGACCTAAAAAGATTGAATTTGCTCAATGCTCCGGCTTCGCATGCGTTGTAAAATTTCTTGCACCTAGATAGAACTTTTGCTATAAGTTTGCTCATTAATTTTTGAAAAATATTCAGCCTTGGAGTATATGCAACAATATTTAATAAATCAACGAACCTCTTCCTTTAACTTGCAGGATAATGGACAAGCACCTGCATGTAAAATAATAAAACAAGAACATATACAATAGTTGTATGTTAAAATACTCAACAATTTAAAGATACGATTAATAATTTAGGAAAGGATGCTGCATACCTGATTTTTAAAATTATCTTTAACATGATGGATACAGTAGGAGTGGTAGCTATTTTCGAAGTATTTTGGCACTACTTTCATAAGTCCCTGATGTCTATCTATCATAATCATGAATGGTTGTCCATGATAGTCGATACAAGACTCTAAGGCTCCTTTTAAAATCTAACAAAACCAGTCCCAATTATCATCATTCTTTATATCAATAATGGCATATGCTTTAGAAAATATATCATCATTCACATCTTTACCCATAGCACGAAGTAAAACTCCTCCATCCTTATGCTTAATGAATGTTGCATCTATGAATATTAGAGGTCTACAACCTTTTATGAAATCATTAATTTTTGTCTTTAAATGAAATAAATAGATGTCTAAATCGATCTTCGAGGGTTTCATACTCTACTATGTCTCAATAATGACATTACAGTACCATCAGATTCATTCATAAGATACTGATCTTCGACCATAAAGCTCCTTGGTAGCAACCTCTTTCCTATACCAAGCTTGATGATATGGCAATTCTATACTGAATTCACAACGAATATCTTTTACAATATCACTTGGCCTATACAAAGGCATATCCTAAATTTTTTTCTTTACAATATTTAAAATCTAATATTTTGAAGCCTTAGGATGAGATTGAACTCTCAACCCTATTCGATATGTATGTTCATTATTCAATATTTTAATTGCAAATTTATCTTGCTTCGTAAAGTGAGAAGTATGAAGGTGCCATCCACAATCTTTATATGCACGCTCAACGATCACACGCTGACGATCATTCTTTATAAATATAAAATTTTTGTAATTTGAAATGCAAAAATTATAAATTATAAGATGAAGGATTTCAACATCCTTGAATTCTTGACCTACACCCTCTATAGAGTTCTTCCAAACATCTAACGTGTTCCTTGGATTAGGTTCATCTTCAATGGTAGTTCTTGTTTCTTCGACAACTCAAAGAAAATTACTTGAGCTACCAAATGAGAAAAAATTAGATGAATTACTCTTGTTATAATTTTTTGAACAATCTACATGTTTACCGATTTCGCTTGGGCCATAATCCCTGAAATGTAAAAGGATTATTTTTTTAATATATTAGTAGATGTTGATTATCACATTAGATTAAAGTCTAATTAGGAGTACTAAAATTAACTACAAATACATATTATATTAGCTCATGTTGATGATCACATTATGCGATTTAGCCAATGACAGAGAATGATATGCAACCATTTCAATTATTACAGCTTTTAACTTTATATGTACTTCACATATATTCCAAACATCCTTTTCCATCGTGAGCATAACGAGCATTCTCAAATTATTAGGAACATAGAATTTTATATCAATCATAGTAGGAGATAAATGCTTTCATTTCTTTACTATTTCATAAAAAATATAATTGAGAGTTGTGTTTTGTGAAATTGAAATGATATGGGCTTCATTATCATAAGAGCATACAACCATAAAATTGAGATTTTCACTGTTCTTATAATTTATGACTTTTAGAAACCTAGATGAAATATTTTAAAAAAGACATCAACAAATAAAAAAGGTATTTAGGACATAAAGAAGATAATGAAATGAGCTAAGAATAACTTTATGTAGAAATTGAATACGTGCCTGACTTTTAGTTTCACGAGACTAAATGCAATAGGATAAGATAAGAAGATTCGGCTATCTGGGAAGGCTAAGAGCAGTAAAAATCTCATAACACGGTAAGGTAAGAAGGTGTAGTTATCTGGAAAGGCTAAGAATAGTAGCTAAAATGGACAACCTCATTCACTATTATTTTTGATATTTATGAATGAGAATCTATGATGAAATATGTTCTCCTACAAATTTAGAAATAATAGAAAAAGAAGTCCCAAAAAATTTGTAAACCATAGAGAATGGAAGACAGCTCTAGAATAGGGAACATTTCGAAACTAGAAGTCAGAAAGGGTAAGTTGGGTATTTTGAAAAAATGAATGGCGCTAAAAGGATGTCTTATTAAGATAAATATAAATCAAGGGACCGAAAATTAGAGTCTTAGTCAACGGAGATTATTCGTTATAACGGCATCAAACAGAGGACCGGGAATTAAATTCCTATATAATTTATCCATGAACCAAAAAATGATACTTAGCTTTAACTAACCGTACCCATAAAGTAGAAGGGTCAAAT
Organism: Cocos nucifera; assembly: GCA_006176705.1. Classification (NCBI taxonomy): domain Eukaryota; kingdom Viridiplantae; phylum Streptophyta; class Magnoliopsida; order Arecales; family Arecaceae; genus Cocos; species Cocos nucifera. Next base: position 187,237 of record QRFJ01001541.1, on the reverse strand, counting down.
ATTAACTGAGCAGCTAACTTATATAGATATTAATGCCTACATTGCACTAGAGACCATAAACCTTGCCCACCTTCGTGTTTAGATAAATAGACATGATCCCATGCAAACTAATGAAACCCCCACATATCAATCAGATGCCCCCATAAAAAGTCCAATTTTTTTTTTTCAATTTGCTGTATAATGTACAAGAGCATCGACACCGGAGATAATAGATATAAAGGGATGGAAGAAAGCATAGAGTGCAGTAAAGTGATACGGCCAGCCATGGACGGGTTGTCTATTTCCATACTGCTATCTTATTTGTAACTTATCAAATACGATTGTAAATCTGATGTACCTAAGGACCTACTAGCCAAAGGTACCCCAAGATACCACCATCCCATCTATTTTTAGAAATATCAAGAACATGTACAATTTGAGATTTAACCCTACTAGGTGTACTAGAGCTAGACATAAAATGGGACCTATCATATTTAACTACTTGCCCACAATGATAGCAATAAGCATTAATAATAGCAGCGTCACAAACAACATCCTTAATTATTGCTCTGGCTACTACCAAACAATTATCCGCATAAAAGATATGAGAAATAGTCGGGCCCTCTCACGGCCTAAAAACTCTCAACAAATAAATTTGTACCATATAGTGCATATCCTGGAGAAAACTTCTGAATATAAAATGAACTAACATGGAGAAAGAAAACAACCTTGCCTAAGACCATGAATAATAAAAAACCATGCAGTAGACTACCTATTTATCAACGAAGCAAATTGACAATTGAAGGTACATGCTTCAACCCATTTGACAAACTGATGGTAAAATCCAAACTGAATAAGCATTTGACCCTAGAAGGCCAATGCACCCGACTATAAGCTTTCTCTATATCAATTTTTAATATCCTCAAGCTTCTAGATTGAAGAGTCTAGAGAAGGAAATGTAAAAGCTCTTATGCTAACAACATATTATGAGTATTATGCCTACTAATACAGCAGATTCCTAGCTCAGGCCAAAGTCGCTAGAGAAAGACAAAGCCCGGCTAAGATGATGGTGATCAGACCTACAAAATAAATCCCTGGTTACAGATGGCACCAACAGGAATCCTCCAACGCTCAAGTCAACAATCTAGAGCAGATGGGAAAGAGCGTCTGAGAGAGTTGTGTACCTTTAGGATCCCATAATTGTCTCTATTTTTAAGTCAAGGTTGGAGCCATTAGGAGAAAAGCAGTGGGAGTCCCTTTTGCCGCTATCTAGTATGTCCTCAAGATTTTCATCCTGATTTTTCCAGATTTGTTAGAGGTGTCACCTCACCAGGTGCATGCTAGCTGCTCCCATTGAAGGCCCTAGCCAGAGGGCCTTGGGATAGCGATCGCACATGGCTAGCTGCTTTCCTTAATGGCCTAATTTGAGTATCTAGGACATCAAGTAATGACCTTACCCCATGCATAGCAAGCCACTTTTCTTAATGGCTTGATCTGATAGGACTGTACGGGAGTTTCCTACTGACCATCCCATGCTCAGCGACCAAAGCGGGGAGTGGAGGAGGCATAGCTTGACGGCCACCATGCATGCTGCCAGAGGTGAGGACTAGGGATGGATGGTCAGGTCAGAGCTGACATATAGGTCGAAACTCAAGGACCTAGATTAGGATCTGATGTTCGAGGGGTGCTCTGATGGTGTTAGATGTGTGACCTAGAAAGTCAACTATTGCCTGATACATTATATTTTTGTAAGTCATATTTTTGTACTTGATTTATTGAATTAATAAAATAAATATTTTCGATCCATTCATGTGTAATAGGTCAGAATTTGACACCTATTCTAAAGAATTGAGAATTTGAGACATATGTCAATATATAATAACTCTTAAACTACTCTCGATCATTGGAACATCATGAGAACGATGATTGATCTGACAAGATCGGTGCATGGATCGCTTTCCTTTTAAGATAGATAAATCTCGAATCTATGGTGTAGGAATACTAAAGTGAGAGTGTAAGTAGTTGTTAGAGAATAATGGTACTGAGCGTGACCAACAATGAAAAATCACTTAAATTTAGAACCTAATTAAATTAAATTAGATTTAATTTAAATTACTTCAGACCTAATTTGAGTTGAATGGATTATCCCAATCCAAATAGGACTTGGATCAGAAATCTAGTTGTTGGAAAACCATGCAGAATTTCATGCATATATTTCAAATTTTTTTCAAAATTAGATGCAGTAGAAGATATAGATTAATCTAATTAACCTATTTATGCATGTGATCTAATCACTAAATCTTAATAAAATAGAGATTGGTATTGATTACATCTTACATCTAGGATCTATGATATGTTAAGATGCATGAATAAATCTAAAAAATAAAATAGAGATTGGTATTGATTACATCAATACCATAGATCTAGAATAATTCTAGAAAATCTTGATTGCATCTAGGTCAGAAAAGAGATCGAATCTTTTACCTTTGCATGGATTGAAAATACTAAGCTAATTCTAATTACTATCCTTATTGCTTGGAGCTGTATAGTATGTCCAGCCTCTACAGGTAATCCATACAAAGTTGCTATGCAGATTAGAGGTTCGTCAAACGAAGATCTGCTCGAAGTGCTAGCTTCTTGTAGATCCCTCCTAATGGTCAATCTAAAAAATTATCTTTGAATCTCTTAAACTCTCCAAGAAAGAAAGATTAGATGGAGGATAGGGGGAGAAGACCAACCCTTGGATCTCCCAAAAAGATGAAAAGAAAAGGCTCAAGAAAATCATCAAGAGAAGACCCATCTTCTTCAGGACATCAACCATTGAAGTCCTAAATTGATCTCCATGTTGCAACAAGAGGATACCTTCTCCACTAGAATTTTTTCATGCTCCAGATCTCTTTCTTTCTAATTTTTCTCATGGAAAAATCTTATAAAGATTAGAGAAGAAAAGGCCTTGAAAGAAAAACTAAGAGAAGACATTATTCTCTTCTTTTTTCTCTCTAGAGGACATTAATGTCTGATGTCCAAAGAAGCATCCATGCCCAAAATTTTGGAGCGCCAATCCTCCCACACCCTCTCTCCCTCTTTCTCAAAAATTGCATGAAAAATCTCAGGATTCTGATGCCCAAAGCCTTTTTATAGGAGTCCTAAGGTGTTGAAAGACCTAGTCAAAGAAAGAACATTTAGGACTTTTAGGGGGCTTCTAACTCTTGGACGCCTCCCCCTAAAAATCAGGCATGAGAAACTTTCAACCCATGCACAAAAGTGAGAAAGAAAAAGGTAAAACAAAAAAAGGGGCGTGGCCTTTGAGTTGGCATTCCTCTTTTGCAGGGAGGACTAGGTCAAAGTCCTAGTGCAAGGGACTCTTGGTGGCATCCAACTTTTGGATGCCACCCCATTCCTCTTCAGCATGGAGAACCAGGAAATCATGCCTAAAGGGAAGGGAAGAGGGTGCATAAAATATGAGAAAAAATAGGCATGGGGATTTGCTTCTTAGGCGCAAAGGAATAAGAGAAGTTCTAGTCCAACTAGGACTCTCCAAGTAAGACTAGGTCAAACCTAAATTTCAAATCCAATTGAATTAGGATTAATGTAACCTAATTAAAGGATGATCCTAGTCTAACTAGGAGCTCAATTAAATTAGATTAAATCATATTTAAATCTGATTTAAATCCTAACTCAATCAAAAATTAGGTGCACTCAAGTCCTTGTCTAACAAAAAATTATTTTTTCTTGTAATTTGCTTATCTCATAAACCAATTGGTCTTAATCCAATTAAGTCCAAAGTAATTCTAATTGAATCTAATTCAATTAGACTTAATCTTAGTCTAATTGCTCAATCAAATTAAGCTAATTAGCAATCTAATTACTAATCGATCCTCCTATAATACTTGTACTTGATCGATCATCAATCGTATTGATGATTCAATCAATGAATAATTCTCAATCATCGATCAACCATCTGATCAGATAGTAATCTCTTACATATGATCCCATAGGTTCGAACTTAAGCTAGTAGCATAGGAATCAATTTCTATACTAATTAAAATGACCATCTAACAATGGTACCCGACGTTCGATTAGTCAAATGTATGCAAAGCAATATTCTTAGAACCCTGGCCTATGGTTACTATATAATTCATTTCTTTGACCAATATTGCTTAGGATGACTTTGAGTTAGCTGTTAATACTCATACAAGTCATCCATATTATGTTTTAAAATTTTATAAATTTTATGACTCCTTACGAGGATTATCCAGGCCTAGGTTTTGCTAAATTAAAACACAACAAGATATTCGTTCATGAAGTTAATCAGGAGTAGTCAATCTCATCTTGACTCACACATCAACTCTATGAGTACTTGACTATATTCAAAAATATTTTGTTATTATATTAAAAATATAGGTAGTCCAGCACGAAAGTACAGTAAGTTTCTTGCAAGTCACCATGGTGATCTCAGATCGAATGGATACTTATATCCATTGATCTTTACTAGCTACTCTTGATAGTAGAGTGCTACATTAATTATGTTCAATGCAGATATACTCCTATATCTCATCTGTATGTCATACCAGTATCTCCACACCACTTGATTACGAGAATAATCAATGCATATGACATATAGTGACCTATACTCAATAAGTTATCATTCTTATTAATAACTCATCATTTGATCGTGAATAAATTTAAGAACCATCCAATAAATCCTTCTTTATCGATTAATTATGGTTTTAAGAATTTCATCATAAGATTGGAGTTTATTTAAAGAAGATAGAACTTTTATGATGAATAAGTCAAATAACTATTATTATTTGATAATTCACATACAAATTACAATCATCTACTGTTTAGATGATTGACTTTAGGATACATTTTCTAACAACTCCCACTTGGACTAAACCAATCAGAATAGTATCAAATACCTATCTTCCACTTGAGCTCATATAACTTCTTAGTTTTGAGGCTTTAGCAAATGGATCGATCAAGTTCTCTTTTTTCATCGATCTTCTAAAGGTCAACTTCACCTTGATACAAAACTCTTGAACAAGTTGATTACAATGCAGAATATGCTGGACCTATGGTGCACCTTTGGTTTTTTAGCCTGAGCTATAGTTTCAGTGCACCTTTGTCAAAAAACTCACTGGACATGTATTCACCTCCTCATTCTGATTGAAGAGTTTTAATGACTTTTTCAATTTATTTTTCTACTTGATTATGGAAGCATTTGAACATTTTAAATAATTCAGGTTAGACAAACCCATATCTAGATAGGTCGTTTGTAATGAAATATTGATATCCTTCTCTGGCACTTAAGTTCATAGGTCTACATACATCACTATGTATGAGACTTAGAACTTTACCGGCTCTTTCATCTTTTTCAAAAAAAGATGACTTTATCATTTTTCCAAGAAGATAAGACTCATAGGTTGGCAATGATTCACAATCATTGATGTTAAGGTTTCCTTCTTAAGCTAATCTATTTATTCTATTCTTGTTAACATGACCAAGCCTAAATAACAAAGGTAGGCATCCATGACATTATCTATCTTAGGACATTTATTAGATGTGTATATTATACTAATAGACAGTATAAATATTAAATGCTATTTCTTTATTGTCCATGTATTATTGCAACATCATTCATAATGATATTACAATAATCTTTCTTTATAGATAAATAAAAATCATCTATAGCCAAAATGCCAACAAAAATCATATTTATCATAAACAATGGACAATAGTGACAATCACTCAGAATGACATCCTTTGTATTGAAAATTAGCTTGACAATTTCTAAAGCTAGGATTGAAATAGGACTTCCATCTACAACATTTAAAAATCTCTTATAGTTTTCAAACATTCCACTTGCTTGAAGTCCTTGCAATGAATTATATAGGACTGTCGGCATTCAATACCCAGGTAGTAGAATCACAAATAGAGAAATTATAAAGTGTTATCATATAACATCTTTGATAAGCAACTCTTTGCTCCTTTCTTTTATTCAGCTTATTGAGGTCAAGAGAAGCAAGATAATTCTTCTTTCTATGACACTGCTTCTTAGAGAGAAGTACTCTACTTGATTCTGATTATCCTTAGACTTATTATTTTGACTGGGCCTACAAGCTCCAGCATGAACCATCATTTGGTGTTATTAAATTAAATTCAACTTTCATTACTGATTATCAAAGTTGGATCCGAAAAGTATATTACTGTCTAATAGTAAAATGGAGCAAGTAGGGTTTAGGCATAATCTGAAAGAAAAGAGAACAATGACCTTTTGTATATAAATTATTTTAAGCCTAAAGACTTGGACTTTAGTCTAAAGGTTCTTCCACTATTTTGTATAAATTAATAGCCTCTACCTCCAATTCAGAGAATTACTTTAATTTTTTAGTAGATATTAGAATCCACTTAGACTGCATACGGGCCCAAGAAAAGCTCTGGCTAACCAGTATGCACCTATGGATAGGTTCTCAATCAATTATTTCTCCAAATAATTTTTAGTAATTAGATTTTGTCCCATGTATCTTTTTAGTAAGCTAGGGCCTAGATCCAACCATTAAAATGATAGAGTTTGGTGCATCAAATGAACGATGACCAGGTTTGAGAAAGGCTCTGGCTAACCCAATCGTCGTTCAAAGAGTGCGACCTAATCATCATATGATGAATGATAATTCTAATATCTCGATGAATACTAGACGTAAGGCATCTCTAGCGTCCACTCAGATTATTGGACAAATTACCAAATACCTTAATGGGAGGCTATGACTCAGTTATCTTCATAACTTTATCATTTTAAGGATCTAATAATTTAGAGGATTTAAATTATTTATAATTTAGGGATAGAGAAGATATAGACTAAATTGCTTCCACTGACTTTATCATGTCAAATTCTTTCATTGATTTCTCAAGTTATTGATGAGGACTAGGATCAATTTCGATCCATGGGTACCTAGATCAATCTCACTAAATAAAATCAGTCTGATTGATTTTCTATATGACATGGGTCAGTACGAACCAATGAGCACCCTAATCAAAAGTAGAATAACCACATTGGCTAGGTAAGTAAGATCGATGGGAGGGACTACTAAAGCTTATCCTAGACACTATCAGAAATGGCTAGGTAAGCAGGCTACCAACTAAAAACCATCGGTCTAGAAATGCCAGACTTATCTTAGATGCCAATTGATTTATCAATTTTTATTTAGTTTGCTTAAAGACTCAGGCTCGACCATTGAGCCACGATCAAGTCTATTTGTTAGATGTATGGACTTTGATCAACTATAACTATTAAATTGATCTATAAAAAAGAAATAATCTAATCATAATTAACTATTAATTAGGTTTGATCAATTTTTTAACTTAGTTCATATTTGATTCTAACCCTAGATCTAACCCAGTTAATGACCTGATTAGAGCTAACCTATTATCCTTTAACCCATGTTTTATGAAATTATCTTAGGATCTTCAAATCACAAACCTAGATCCTAAATAATCACTTAATTCTTAATTAAGTTTAAGGTTGATGGGTTAGGGTTTGGAACCTCAGAACTAATTTTTGATTTGCTCATTTGAAATACTTTTCAAAATATAAATAATTTATATTGAATTAAATTCAATTCATGATTTTAGATCTGATTTATTTCAATATTTAGATCATACCCTAGGATTTTGAATCTAGAATTTTGTAGAAAGTAAGTTCATAATTTAAATTCCATAAAGCATATATGTCATATATATACTGTAGATTCAAAAATCAAAACTATATATTTAGGATATTATAAAAAAAATTAGATCTAAACATGAAACACATATTATTTAGATCTTATCTAAATAATCAAAAAATTTAGATCATGAACCAATCAATTGTAGCTTTAAAATCTAAAAATAAATTATAGAATACTTTAGATCTTATCTAAATTATTTAAGATTTAGGTTATTCAGATCAGCACATGCTAGGACAACCTCTGCACTATAAGAGGTAAACCTTATAGCAGGACAACCTTATTATCAGTATGCGTAATCTAATATTATTAAGATCTAATCTAAATAATCTAAAATAGATTTAACATCTATTTATTTAGATTTATAATTAAAAAAATAAATTATAGATCTATTTAGATTATATCTAATTTATTCATGATTTAGATTTATAGATCAGCACATACTAGGACAACCTTTTCATTGTAAGAGATTAACCTTATAACAGGACAATCTTATGATTAGTATGTACGATCTATAAGAATTATTTTTAAATTTACTTTAATATAAATATGATCATATCATAAAAGAACCTAGAGCTCTAATACCATTGTTAGAAAAATATGCAGGATTTTATGCATATATTTTAAAACTTTTTCAAAACTAGATGTAGTGGAAGACATAGATTAATCTGATTAATTTATTTATGCATGTGATATAATCACTAAATTCTATATCTAGGATCTATGACATGTCAAGATACATGAATAAATCTAAAAAATAAAATAGAGATTGATATTAATCATACCGATACCCTAGATCTAGAAGAGTTCTAGATGAAGGGAAAACCTTAGTTTTATGGATCAGGTTTGTTCAGATTTTGATTGGATCAAGAGAGATATTTTAAAAATTTTTAGTTTAAATCTAAATCAAATCTGAGATATTTTAGATTTAATTTTATAGATTTAATAAAATAAAATAAAAATAAAATAAATTAGATTTAATTTATATCTTGTTGTTGGGTAATCAGATTATCATATGATGATCCTGCTGATTGCCTGAGATTCTGGATCTAACCATGCAAGTGCCTGGCCTCTACCAGTATCCACTCAGACTGGATCTGGAAATCTTCTTTTTTTTTTATTACTTCTTCAAATATCAAATCTGGATCTGATTTGGAGGACCTTCAAAAGTCTTTTTGAAGATCGGGTATCATTTCTTGTAGCAGTGCTGTCTTCTTACTTTCTCGTCACTTTTTTCTTGCCTGGAATGCCCCAAACTGGAGCCCAAATCCCATTAAGCATGGAGAGGAGAGAGGGGATCTAAAGATGATGTGGAGGAGGAAGAGGGGCAGCCTTGTGGCATGGGCTATTGGATAACTTCTTAAAAGCTAGGTGCAGACAGGGTTTATATAGACCCTACTGTGCCATGCAGTGCCACATCATCCCGACCAATCACATCGCTTTGTGCAATCAAATCTAAATCTGATTGGTGGGATGACATCACCTGATCCAATCAGATAAAAGCCCCTCTCCAACATCCTTAGGTGGTGCCAAGACTGGTCAAAGTAGAGTCCCTTTGCGCCACTTAAGTTGATTCTAAGAAGCAACCTGGAGTCCCATCTGTATGGGACTCCAGGCATCCCTATCCTTAGGTGCACGCCTCCCTAGGCATGCGCCCCCTCTTTTCCATTTTCTAGCAAGGGGACAAGTTCCTATCTACTCTTCTATGGGTGCATGACACATGGATAGATGTCTAAGTATCGAAGGTCAACATTTCATCAAAGTCAAAAGATAAGAATAGGCAGGTGACGGAAAATAGCAGGTGTTGTCTCTAATTTATCTCATAAATTAAGACAATCCTTTTCTGACCTGGACAAGCTTCAGTTAGACCAAGTAAAAGTACCTGATGAGCACAATATTGCCACGAATATTTTAACGAAGAAGAATGTTAGGCATCGTGCTACATTCTGACCAATGAATCTATTCAAATCATAAATGGGTTAGTTAATTTTTCTGATTTGTTTGGGATAGTTATGAAGGAAATCCTGATTTCCCGGTCCAGGTTCGTTCCAGATCTGATTAGATCAAGAGATATATTTCAAAAATTTTTCTCTTGATCTCAATCAGATCTTGATATGTTTCAGATCTGATTCTTATTATTTTAATAAATAAAATAAAATAAGATAAATTAAATCAAATTTAATTTACCTGATTTGGGTAATCCTATTACCCTGTAGATGATCCTGATTGCAGCGGAAGGTTCTGGATCTTAGCCACGCAAGCGCCTGGCCTCTACCGGTATCCACTCGGGTTGGATCTGGAGATCCTCTTCTTCTCTATCACACCTCCAAAAATCAGATCTGGATCTGATCTGGAGGATCTTCAAAACTCTTTTGAAGATCTGCAGCAGTCGTCCTTTTGCAGCAGCGCAGCCTTCTTGCTTTTGATCGCCTTTCCTTGATCTGAATCGCACCAACCAAGTCCAAAACACCTTTTGGACGTGGAGAGCAAGGGGAGAAGAGACTATGGCATGGAGAAGGAGGGGAGAGGCAGCCTTGGGGCATGGGAAATTGATCTCAATTGAATTCATTTTACAATTAGGGTTGGGCGCAGGGTCTTATTTATAGACCTCTTGTGATCCAACTCCTCTTCCTCTCAACCAATCACAACCCTTTGTGAAATCAGATCTAAATCTGATTGGTTGGAATAGAGACCCCTGGATTCCTCCTTAGAGGGCGCCTAAGACCAGTCAAACTTGGATTCTTAGTAGAACTCTGATTGGAATCCAAAAAGGGAGGTGGAGTCCTTGTCCAACAAGGACTCCTAGGCGCCTCCAACTTGCCTCCTACTTGGGCTCACGCCACCCTTGGCGTGCGCCCTTCTCCTTGCCAGGTTCTGGCAGGGGGACAGGCCCCCACCAGCTCTCCAATAGGTGCATGACATGTGGTCAAAAGTCAAAGGGTCAATGGTCAACGTTTGACCAGTCAAAGGTAGACTTTTGACCAAAGTCAAAGAACAAGAAATGGCAGGTGACCAAAAATGGCAGGTAATGTCTTACAAATAAGACAACCTATTCTGACTTGGACAACCTCCAGTCAGACCATATGAAGGCCTCTGATTGAGCACAAACTCCTTTGGCTCAGTCAGGACAACTTATTTATGATAGTAAAAGAAGAACGTTAGGTTCAATCGAGTGCTAGCACGATTTCCTTGAACCTAATTGAATCTCATTCAGATCAATTGAACTAGATCAGTTCAATTGATGATCACCAGATTCAAACCCTTGTTTGTGTGACCCAGTTAGGTTCAGTTCTGTATGGTAATGGGATATGTCATGATCTCTATCATCGACATCATCGAAACTCCTTTCGATGGATCAGAACTCTTCTGATTCGAACAGCTAGAATGATCGATCATCTAAATCATTCTAATTGCTCCCAAAATCCACCAGTGACACCTAGCAGTATATGGTGGCAACCCATCAGAGCTGAATGCGAACCTCTTGGTGCAGCTACCTGTGTGATTCAAGTTCTTCTATCTTGAGCCCCGATCAGATTAGGGTTAAGGTGAACTCGTCAAACCCTAGTCTCTGTCATATGATGTAATCATTCGATTCGAGTCCAATGTGAAAATCTAAATAGAAACTCTTTCTATTATTTCACTCTACCATGGCCATGGATTTCTGGACTTGATTCTCATGATCATCATAGGGCTACTCCTCTACCACCGAGGTAGATAGATTCCATCTTGATGCAATCCAGTTCCTACAATGAACATGCTATAGCCAACATACACCTCAGGGTTCCATATGGCTAGGAGACCGAGTAATGGTGTAGTCAAACTATAACACCCTCAAGGTGAACTGCCGATGCATCTCAGGTCAAAGAACCAGACACACTACTGCAGCATCGAGTCAGTCATTGACGAGAAGGTAGACTTCCCTAATGACTACTCGAGGTGGTCACGCTCAGTGCCCTCGTTCTCTAACGAGTACCTGTACTCTCGCTCCGGTGTCTCCACACCGTAGACTCAAGACTCATCTACTAAAGAGAAGCGATCGTACACCAACCTTCCGGATCAATCACCATCCTCGTGATGATCCTATGGTCGGGAGCTGTTTATGAGTTAATAATGATTATTCATGTCTTAAATTTTCAACTCTTGAAAATATGAATTATCATTACCATTAACTCAAAGGATGTATCACAGACACTAAATACACATATGTGATAGAAAATAACCCATTTCATTGAATTATTAGTCAAAATTATAATTTTGCCCCTAGAAGTGTATTACAAGTGTCAGCCAATTCTGGCTTCTAGGGCACATATATCTAACAATCTCCCACTTGTCCTAAAGCCAATTGGCTACAAGTCTAAGTCCCATCTTCTCAAGGTGGGCTTCGATCTTCTGCTGGCCCAACGGCTTTGTAAGTGGGTCTGCCACATTATCTGCGGAGTTGACTCTCTTGACCTCGAACGTAACCTTTCTCAAGGTAATCGCGGATGAGATGGTATCACCGTTTGCTTGGAACTCTTCCAGCTGACAGCACCACCATTGCACACAAACAGTCTGCCAGATGTCGACTTTCGATCATCTATATCGGACATGAAGTCCGAGTCTGTGTATCCCTGGACTTGGAGTTCTCCATTACCAAAGACCAACATCATATCCTTAGTTCTTCTCAAGTACTTAAGGATACATTTCACAGAAGTCCAGTGTTCTTCACCTGGATTTGACTGATATCTGCTTGTGACACTCACAGCATGGGCTATATCAGGTCGTGTACATAGCATGGCATACATGAGGCTCCCTATTGCAGAAGCATAAGGGATCTTGCTCATGCGTTCTATTTCCTCAGGTGTGCTGGGGCACATCTTCTTGGAAAGATGAATACCATGTCTGAAGGGTATTAATCCCCTCTTAGAGTTTTCCATACTAAACCTCTTTAGTACTTTCCTCTATGTACATCTTCTGTGAAAGTCCTAGCATCCTATTCGGTCTATCCCTATAGACCTTAATTCCTAGAATAAAGGATGCTTCACCTAGGTCTTTCATGGAGAATTCCTTGGACAACCACATCTTGACTGATGTCAACATGGGAATATCATTCCCAATAAGGAGGATGTCATCCACGTACAATACGAGGAAGACAACAGCGCTCCCACTGACCCTTTTGAAAACACATGGTTCCTCTTCATTTTTGATGAAACCAAACTTTTTGATCACATCATTGAAACGAGTGTTCCAGCTCCGAGATGCTTGCTTAAGTCCATATATGGACCTTTGCAGCTTGCAAACCTTGTGATCAGTATCACTGGATGTGAAACCTAGCGGCTGTTCCATATAGATATCTTCCTCAAGATATCCATTTAGGAATGCCGTTTTCACGTCCATTTGCCATATTTCATAATCGAAATAGGCTGCAACAGCAAGCAATGTGCGGATGGATTTTAGCATAGCTACTGGGGAAAAGGTATCCTGATAGTCAATGCCTTCGCGTTGACTATAACCTTTTGCCACCAGTCTAGCCTTGAATGTCTCCACATTCCCATCTGCACCAATCTTTCTCTTGAAGATCCATTTACACCCAATAGGTACTATACCTTCTGGTGGATCTACCAAGGTCCAGACTTGGTTTGAGTGCATCGAGTCAATTTCTGACTTCATTGCCTCTAAGCCATTTCTCGGAGTCGATATCTGATATCGCCTCGTTGTAGGTTTTGGGATCATCACCATGAGCACCATTACCTATGAGGAACATTTCCTCTACATCCTCTGAAATAATACCTAAGTATCTTTCAGGGGGACGGGAAACTCTTTCCGATCTACGAGGTGGAGGAGGTAGTGTTCTTATTGGCTCAACCTGATTTGGTTCCACTTGGTCCTTAGCTCGTTTCTGCTTGTGAGACTTTCTCATCAAGCTTAATCTGCTTTCCAATGCCGCTATCTTGAATAAACTATTTTTCAAGAAATATGGCATGTCGACTCACAATCACATTGTGGTCTTCTGGAATGTAGAAATAGTATCCTAATGACTCTTTAGGATATCCTATGAATCGAGCTCTAAAGGACCTAAACTCTAACTTGTCCGCTTGTTGTCTTTTGACATGAGCCGGACAACCCCAAATTCTGAGATGACTCAGACTTGGTTTCTTACCGTGCCATATCTCATACGGTGTGGTAGGAACGGTTTTAGAGGGAACCCTATTCAGTAGAATAGATTGAAGTTAACAATGAATGTCCCCAAAGAAAATCAGGGAGGTCTGTGAAGCTCATCATGGATCGAACCATATCCAATAGAGTCCGATTTCTCCGTTCTGAAACCCCGTTGAGTTGAGGTGTTCCTGGTGGAGTCCATTGAGAGACTATGCCATTTTCCTTAAGATAGTCTAGGAATTTCCCGGCTAAGGTATTCACCTCCTCGATCTGATCGAAGAACCTTAATGGGTTTTCCAGTTTGTTTTTCTACTTCATGTCTGAATTCTTTGAACTTTTCAAAAGGCTTCAGACTTGTGTCTCATAAGATACACATACCCATACCTAGACAGATCATCGGTAAAGGTAATGAAGTAGACAAAATTGCCTCTAGCCGGCACATCAAATGGGCCGCACACATCAGTATGTACTAGGGCAAGGAGATCTGTGGCCCTCTCCCCATGTCCAACAAAAGGGAGTTTAGTCATTTTGCCTTGAAGACAAGATTCACAAGTTGGATATGACTCAAAAGTCAATGGACTCAATAGCCCATTTTTCTCCAATTTGTTGAATCCTATCTTCTGCTATATGACCTAATCTCAGGTGCCATAGATATCTGTCGTTTGGACTATCCCTAGGTCGTTTGGCATTCACGTTTTGCTCGATAGTTAAAATAGGTACATCAATATGTAGCTGATAAAGACCATTAATAAGGAAACCATTTGCAATTTTATTTCTTTCATAAAGAATGTTACAATGGTCCTTAAAGAAGGTGATCACATAACCTTCTTGTGCTAAGCATGAAACAGAAATCAAATTCCTGCTAGCTGCAGGCACATAATAACAGTCTTTTAAAACTAAGTCTAAACCAGATGGTAATCGAAGAGGGTATGTTCCCACGGCTACTGCAGCAACTCTTGCTCCATTACCAACGATGTAGGATCATGTCTCCATCCCTCAGCCTCCTGCTATCCTCAAGACCCTGCATAGAAGTGCACAGATGAGCACTAGAACCAGAGTCAAGCACCCAACTGGATGCAGAAGAAACCGTAAGGTTAGACTCAATAACGAGCATACCTCCAGAAGGACCTTCCTTCTTGTTCTTCAGGGTGGCCAGGTAAGTAGGGCAGTTCCGCTTCCAATGGCCGTCGCTGTTGCAATGGAAACACTTTCCTTTGCCATCGGCCTTTTTCTTCGGTTCTGCCTTCTTCTTCTTTGATCCTTCCACCTTTTGCTTTTTCACAGACTTCTTTTTCTTTCCATAAGACTTTCTTTTGGAAGAAGTCCGTTCCATAGCAAGAACTGAGCCTTTAGAACCTTTCATAGAAAGCTCAGCGGTAACCAGCATATTCATTAACTCGGCCAAGGAATTTTGAAGTTTATGCATGTGGTAATTCATGATGAATTGCCCATATGCATCAGTCAAGGATTGCAGAATAATATCGTTCTGCAGGTCCAAGTCCAACTTCACACCGAGCTTCTCAAGCTCTTCCATGTCCTTGATCATTGTCAGACAGTGATCTTGGACTGACTGCCCATCACGCATCTTAGCCTTAAAAAGTCATTTTGTGACTTGATATTTGGCTGCGCGACTCTGTTCACCAAACATCTCCTGCAGGTGAGCCAACATTTGGCGAGCAGTCCCGATATCTTCATGTTGGCGCTGGAGCTCATCAGACATCGAGCCCAACATGTAGTATCTGGCCTTATTATCTTCGTCAATCCATTTTTTCCAGAGACGCTCTCTGTTCAACAGGATGGACGAGCTGGTAAGGTGGGAGGGTCCTGGTCCAAAACATGTGTTAACTTCTCTGAACCCAAAATAATTTTGTAGTTCCTGAGCCAATCTTTATAATTGGGTCCAGTCAGTCTATGTGTGTCTAGGATACGTGCCAATGGGTTGGACGCAGACATTTTCCTGTAGAGAGTCAAAGATTCTAGTTAGATACTGTAATTTTGACTTGACCAATTTGTTTAGGGATTTTATTTTTAAACAAATTAGCTCCCACTATTTTCTCGGATCCCTACACTCCCTCTGTAGAGATGCGAAAAATCTCCATGCGATTAATGATTTCTAGTGGGTGGTGCGGTCTCACCAACTGACTCATCACCTCACCTAACAGTTATTGGTGATGGGTTAGCCAATGAGTGAACAACTCTTGTTCAATGATTCTCTAATCATGGTGCACCCAAACTTGGTCTCTAATTCATGAATCTCACCGTATCCGGAATATTGATCCACTCCTTAGTTAAGTCAGACCCACCATTTGCATAGACTGGGTTCCTAATTGAGGTCTCTCACCGTATCCAAAATATTGAGCCCAACTCATCCTCCAGCCCATAGCATCCAATGCCTAATAGACATGGTTGCGTCTTCCCGGTGCAACTGAGCCACTGTATCCAGCCGAGAACAATCAACCCCGGGAAGGGCCCGCACATCTACAATGGTGGAAGACCTCAGACTTAATCTTTTCTTAGGGAGAATTGATTCAGGTCTCATTAAACTAGACTTGGCTTAGTCATAACAATTATGACTAACCTAGTGGCATGGGTTAGCTCGGATTATTGACCACCTCAGATCAGAACTGTGTCAACAGATATGGCCAGGTAAGTGAGACCGGTGGAAGGAATATGCCATTAACTCGTACAAGAACGCATTCAGGTCGAGTAGCTTCCAATTAAAAACCAGTCGGTCGTCTGTGCCAAACTTACCTTAGACACCAAATTGTTGAGTCAGAACCAATTGGGTTAGCCTACAATCCAGACTCTAACCTCTGAGCCTAATTAGGTCTTGCTTGATCGTGACTCGATCTTGACCCAGACTTAATCCTATTAGGCTGGTCAATTTAAGCATTGTTGATCCCATCTAACCAACTCTTGATTCGGTTTGATCAACCGCTTAGACCTAATTGAGCTACCCAAGCCCGAACCCAGTATTATGAATATGTCTTAGATCTGAAATTCTCAATTTTAGACCTAATTAATATTCCATAAACTTAATTCTTAATTAAGTAGGGTTCATAAACAAAATATGCACAATAAATCCTAGGGTTTCAGGATCTAGGGTTTTGCAGAAAGTAAGTTTTGGGTTTCTGATTAAGGACGAACACGCAGCACCCCTACACATCATAAGAACACCCCATCGAATGGGAAGAGAGGGCCTTTAAACCCTTCTTCGTTCTTATGACCGGACGGCCAAGAGGAACGCCTTAATCAGGAACATTCAATACTACAAAACAGTATCAGATCTATATCATATATCTCATATACAAAGTTTAGATCTAATCATGGCATATTTTGCATACATCTCATGTATCAAATCATGCATGTTTTTCAGATCTAAATTATCTCATAATAATCTAAAAAATTAGATTTAAATTGATCTAATCAAAATAAATTCTAATCTAGACAATTATGTAGAACTATTCTACAACTAGTCTAGACATGCATCAATCATATCTCATATGATATTTAAAATTAAATAATTTTTATTTGCTATTTTTCAGATGTTATTATAACACTTATAATATCAAAAAAATAGTAAATAAGAAGATCTAAAATATGATTTAATCAGATTAAATCAAAGACATGCAAGAACTATTCTATAGAACTATTCTATTCTAGAACTAGTCATGCATATCTTCATAATTCTTAGATCCAAATCATTTAATTTTAATTTTTTCTGATTTCAGATCTGATCACATCTCATGTGACATCTGAAAATCACTTTATTTTCTAATTAAAATAAATTTAAAATCAGATCTAAACAATTTTAGAACCATGGCTCTGATACCAGTTGAAGGGAAATCCTGATTTCCCGGTCCAGGTTCGTTCCAGATCTGATCAGATCAAGAGATATATTTCAAAAATTTTTCTCTTGATCTCAATCAGATCTTGATATGTTTTCAGATCTGATTCTTATTATTTTAATAAATAAAATAAAATAAGATAAATTAAATCAAATTTAATTTACCTGATTTGGGTAATCCTATTACCCTGTAGATGATCCTGATTGCAGCGGAAGGTTCTGGATCTTAGCCACGCAAGCGCCTGGCCTCTACCGGTATCCACTCGGGTTGGATCTGGAGATCCTCTTCTTCTCTATCACACCTCCAAAAATCAGATCTGGATCTGATCTGGAGGATCTTCAAAACTCTTTTGAAGATCTGAGCAGTCGTCCTTTTGCAGCAGCGCAGCCTTCTTGCTTTTGATCGCCTTTCTTTGATCTGAATCGCACCAACCAAGGTCCAAAACTCCTTTTGGACGTGGAGAGCAAGGGGAGAAGAGACTATGGCATGGAGAAG
Source organism: Cocos nucifera (assembly GCA_006176705.1). NCBI lineage: Eukaryota > Viridiplantae > Streptophyta > Magnoliopsida > Arecales > Arecaceae > Cocos > Cocos nucifera. Next base: position 169,053 of record QRFJ01001541.1, on the reverse strand, counting down.
GAGGGGAGAGGCAGCCTTGGGGCATGGGAAACTTGATCTCATTGAATTCATCTCATAATCTGAGGTTGGGCGCAGGGTCTTATTTATAGACCTAAGCTTGTGATCCAACTCCTCTTCCTCTCAAACCAATCACAACCCTTTGTGAAATCAGATCTAAATCTGATTGGTTGGAATAGAGACCCCTGGATTCCTCCTTAGAGGGTGCCTAAGACCAGTCAAAGTTGGATTCTTAGTAGAACTCTAATTGGAATCCAAAAAGGGAGGTGGAGTCCTTGTCCAACAAGGACTCCTAGGCGCCTCCAACTTGGGCTCACGCCTACCGGGTTGGCGTGCGCCCTTCTCCTTGCCAGGTTCTGGCAGGGGGACAGGCCCCCACCAGCTCTCCAATAGGTGCATGACATGTGGTCAAAAGTCAAAGTGGTCAATGGTCAACGTTTGACCAGTCAAAGGTAGACTTTTGACCAAAGTCAAAGAACAAGAAATGGCAGGTGACCAAAAATGGCAGGTAATGTCTTACAAAATAAGACAACCTTTTCTGACTTGGACAACCTCCAGTCAGACCATATGAAGGCCTCTGATTGAGCACAAACTCCTTTGGCTCAGTCAGGACAACTTATTTATGATAGTAAAAGAAGAAGAACGTTAGGTTCAATCGAGTGCTAGCACGATTTCCTTGAACCTAATTGAATCTCATTCAGATCAATTGAACTAGATCAGTTCAATTGATGATCACCAGATTCAAACCCTTGTTTGTGTGACCCAGTTAGGTTCAGTTCTGTATATGGTAATGGGATATGTCATGATCTCTATCATAGACATCATCGAAACTCCTTTCGATGGATCAGAACTCTTCTGATTCGAACAGCTAGAATGATCGATCATCTAAATCATTCTAATTGCTCCCAAAATCCACCAGTGACACCTAGCAGTATATGGTGGCAACCCATCAGAGCTGAATGCGAACCTCTTGGTGCAGCTACCTGTGTGATTCAGTTCTTCTATCTTGAGCCCCGATCAGATTAGGGTTAAGGTGAACTCGTCAAACCCTAGTCTCTGTCATATGATGTAATCATTCGATTCGAGTCCAATGTGAAAATCTAAATAGAAACTCTTTCTATTATTTCACTCTACCATGGCCATGGATTTCTGGACTTGATTCTCATGATCATCATAGGGCTACTCCTCTACCACCGAGGTAGATAGATTCCATCTTGATGCAATCCAGTTCCTACAATGAACATGTCATAGCCAACATACACCTCAGGGTTCCATATGGCTAGGAGACCGAGTAATGGTGTAGTCAAACTATAACACCCTCAAGGTGAACTGCCGATGCATCTCAGGTCAAAGAACCAGACACACTACTGCAGCATCGAGTCAGTCATTGACGAGAAGGTAGACTTCCCTAATGACTACTCGAGGTGGTCACGCTCAGTGCCCTCGTTCTCTAACGAGTACCTGTACTCTCGCTCCGGTGTCTCCACACCGTAGACTCAAGACTCATCTACTAAAGAGAAGCGATTGTACACCAACCTTCCGGATCAATCACCATCCTCGTGATGATCCTATGGTCGGGAGCAATTTATGAGTTAATAATGATTATTCATGTCTTAAATTTTCAACTCTTGAAAATATGAATTATCATTACCATTAACTCAAAGGATGTATCACAGACACTAAATACACATATGTGATAGAAAATAACCCATTTATTGAATTTTAGTCAAAATTATAATTTTGCCCCTAGAAGTGTATTACAAGTGTCAGCCAATTCTGGCTTCTAGGGCACATATATCAGGCACATTATCTAAAACATGATTAAGTTCGATTCGAGCCCATTGTGGTGAACTCGTCAAACCCTAGTCTCTATCATATGATGTAATCATTCGATTCAAGTCCATGTGAAAACCTAAATAGAAACTCTTTCTATTATTTCACTCTACCATGGCCATGGGCTTTCTGGACTTGATTCTCATGATCATCATAGGGCTGCTCCTCTACCACCGAGGTAGATAGATTCCATCTTGATGCAATCCAGTTCCTACAATGAACATGCTATAGCCAACATACACCTCAGGGTTCCGATATGGCTAGGAGACCGAGTAATGGTGTAGTCAAACTATAACACCCTCAAGGTGAACTGCGATGCATCCTCAGGTCAAAGAACCAGACACACTACTGCAGCATCGAGTCAGTCATTGACGAGAAGGTAGACTTCCTAATGACTACTCGAGGTGGTCACGCTCAGTGCCCTCGTTCTCTAACGAGTACCTGTACTCTCACTCCGGTGTCTCCACACCGTAGACTCAAGACTCATCTACTAAAGAGAAGCGATTGTACACCAACCTTCCGGATCAATCACCATCCTCGTGATGATCCTATGGTCGGGAGCATTTTATGAGTTAATAATGATTATTCATGTCTTAAATTTTCAACTCTTGAAAATATGAATTATCATTACCATTAACTCAAAGGATGTATCACAGACACTAAATACACATATGTGATAGAAAATAACCATATTTTATTGATTTATAGTCAAAATTATAATTTTGCCCCTAGAAGTGTATTACAAGTGTCAGCCAATTCTGGCTTCTAGGGCACATATATCTAAAACTTACTTGACCTAA